>JASDQU010502247.1:0-10392 GCA_032191745.1 Picea mariana | reverse complement strand
ATATATATATATATATATATATATATATATATATATATATATATAAAGGTTGTGAAGATTGAAGAAACATATTAAGCTTTCACAAGTTTGTTTGCATACAATTAGGTTGTGAAGTTTGAGGATGCATATTTAGAATTAACAAGTTAAATGTATAAAATTAGGTTAAAAGTTTGAGGACACATATTTGGACTCAACAAATTTTCATGATAAAAGAGTTGCGAAGTTTGAGGATCCATATTTAGGATTCACAAGTTTTCATAATATCAACATTGCCGATTTTGAGGATACACATTTGGACTTGACACATTTGATACAAGTTTGCATAATATCAAGGTTGTGAAATTTGAGGATGTATATTTTTATATCACAAGTTTACATAATACCGAGGTTGTGAAGTTTGGGGGTGCATATTTGGATTAAACGAGTTTGCATAACATTATGGTTGTGAAGTTTGAAGGATGCATATTTTGAATTTACAAGTTTGCATGATATCGTGTTTTCAAAGTTTATGGATGCATATTTTGACTTCACAAGTTTGTATAACATCACAATTGCGTATGCATATTTTGACTTTACAAATTTCATAACATCATAACATCATAAATTTGCATTATATAAAGGTTGTAATGTTTGAAGATGGATTTTTAGACTTCACAAATTTGCATAACAAAGGTTGTAGGTTGTAAATTTTAAGTATGCTTATTTCAACCTAACATCAATGTTGTAAAGTTTGAGGAAACACATTTAGACTTAATGTAACATCCCCCGTCGTTACGACAACATGCGTAACATAACAAGTCCTAATTGTTTTTACAATGGCATGAAAGTAACAACAAAAACATTCAATCAACACAACTCGACGACGAACATCATGCAAGCAAGTTAGACAACATACATCATAACGACCTAGCATACTAGCACATTGTGCGACTGGGTGCAACATGCGAAAATCAATTAGACAAAATAAAATGAATAATATAAAGGACAACATCAAGATCAACCAAACACAACCAACATCAAGTGACACAGGTAACTTGAACCTTCACGGCGAGCGAGGAACAATCACAAACAAGTGTTACAACAAAAGTACCAACATCAATTACAACAAACATTACACCCACATCAGGAAGCACATGACTCTGGCTAGGTTATCATTCACATCTATCAATCAGGGCACACAATGATCCCCTCATTAGGAATCATGCCGTCACAAAGCTGTAGCGTGACAATAACCAAGGCACAACATAACATATCTAGACCATTAACCCCAGAAAAATCCAACGCGCTAGGAGACTGAATTAACTATAAAAAATACATGAAGACTATACCCAAGCACCCAATCGACAAGTCAACAAGACTTAAGGTGACATCATTCAATATTTAAATTGCGCAACCAACCAAAGGATTTCTTGTTTTCTTATGAGGCACCTTTTTTCAAGGAAGTCTCCCACAATGTAAAATATAAATAATTTGAATAATATCTATAAAATTCATGTGCATGGATATTCTATTTTAATTCTCTATATAATGGAAGTAATATTCGAGTTCTTGCTTAACCATAAGTGCATAAGAAATTAAAGAATAAAGGTGCAATTTCTGGACCGAAAAATTCATTATGTCAAGGCATCAACGTATGCAATTAGCTACACCATGATCCATTCTCCAACACTATAAGGCAAGAATAAATTGAAGAATATCTAAAATTCAAGTGTAGGGATAATTTATCTTAATTCTCTATAGAATAGAAATGGTATTTGAAAGCTAGCTTAATCGTAGGTGATATAAGAAATTAATACTTACATTTTGTTATACGAAAAATAATGTTTACCATCATAAACAAAGTAAATTGATATATTAAGAACATGATTTCAAAAGGGTTTTCATTTTGGATTAAAAAGCAATGAAAATAATGTTTACCATCATAAACCACATAAATCAGTATATTAAGAACATGAATCCAAAAAGGTTTTTTATTTATTTCGGATTAAAAAGGAACTTCCACATCATCTTTTCTATTTTTGAAATTGGAAAAAAAATGCCTGAATCAATTAATATTAAACACATCCAACGATAAATACCACCAACATCATGGCTATAAAGAAACTATTAAAATACAAAAAATTAATGCGTTCCTGCCAGTGTTCTGACAAACTCAGCGCTGTCAACAACTAGATATTAAAATCATTTCTCTGACAACTCAGCGCTGTCAATGGCTGGCAACAATTGGAAGGAACAATTACAGCAAGGAAAACGTTCTCAAGGTTCAAAGTGTGGGGAAAGTAAATTCTTGTAGAAACTAAGTAAGGATTTAAGAATAGCCTAGGCCCACAACGAAATAAGTCATCAATCTTTTACAAGAGGAAGGTTCATCTCCGAAGCTTTTTAATTAAGTGAAGAAGTCCAATAAAAACAGTGTCATTAATTTAGGAGAGGCGAGTGCATAAATTGCTGGCAGGAATGCAAGGTTGGGCGAAAAGCTAAGGAGAAGGGCACACTGCACCATCGAACTCTGTCCAGGGAAGATCAAGAGCACTTTGAGAAAAATGCGCATGTCGGGGAAGGAGCAATATAAAGGGGCACTCTCAGCCAAGCCCGAACTCTGTCCAGGTAAGCTGAAAGATGGGATGCCATTAAATGACAGAAAAGTATGAGAAGGAATTCGCCAAGAAAAAAAAAAAACCAAATCTTTTACCACTCCAACGAAGGGATCTCACCAAGAGAGAAGCAAGGAAAACACAATTATGTCCAACAAGATTAAATTCCTTTAAACACAGAGCATCGAAATTCGTTGAGGGAAGACCAAGGGTAAGGTTGTTGGTTTAGTTGTAAACAAAATCACTGAGCAACTTCTTTGCAAAAATGCAAAGAAATTCAAGGGATCAAGAAGGGCAAATTCACATCTCTGGGAAAATCATTTAAGCGCAAAAACGTAGAGGAAATTAAGAAAAAAATAGCAGGGCGAAATTCCCATTCGCTAGGTAAAAATTTAGTGAAAAAACATAGAGGAAAGTAAGGGATAGATAGCTGGGAAAAATTCACAACCGAAAATGGCCGAATAAAGCAAACAAAATCACAGAGCAATAGGGAAGTATTTTCGCTGTACACAATAAGAAATTTGTTGGGCAGAGAATTTATCCTTCACTTATTATCCATCCACAGGAAAGCAGGGGAATTACATCTAAATATTTAACACCGGAGTGAAAGACAATCAATTCGGCTCCTGGCCGACTGCTCAGGCACTGACTAATAACTTAAAGGATAAAGGAACATAAGATAAAAACACATTTTTTCTTCATATTAAATCAATAAATAAAACACAGAGAAGTCATTTGCATTCAGAGTTTGGGTTCACCATGGGAAATCAAATAAAAAATACAACGAGCATAAGGCTGGGATGACTTTGAATTCTCTGATCATAAAATGCTGGGCTCATCAAGACAAATTCACTGAAAGATAAAAATAAAATCTCTGGATAGTGTTACGCTGAATAAAACATAAACTTTAACACAATAGAAGTACCTTAACTGAAGGTGCAAGAACATCATTTAACTACCATTCAATACAAATATACACATGCGTACTGCAGTCAAATGCGAATGCTTCGAAGTCGTTGTCCCACGTGTGCTCCGTCCAGCTCCCACTTGCTAACAGATGTGACCTCACCGGTACCTCCCAACCAACGCTAGGGGTATTCTTCTTCCCCCTGATCCCGTCGATCCGCAAAGGGGACACACACACAATACCAGAGAATGCTAGCACCCAAATCGCCTCGCAAGGTCGAGCTACCACTCGTTACCCGAGCTGGGTATCCCAAATCCCACAAGATAAAGTTCATTCAAGATGAAATTTCAACAATGTAACTTTACAGAAGCCAGATGTGTTCTACACTCCTCCTCCACCATCCTTTTTATAGAATTTTCTTAGTCATAAGTTTTCCAAAACCCTCATTAGATCCCTTTTTCATTTAATTAATTTCAAAAAACCTCCTCCGTTCACATGTCGCCCAATCCCCTAGTTGCAACACAAAATCAATTTTATTAATTAATTAAAATTTTCTATTTCCCTCACCCACCTAAAAGTGTTCCTAAAAATGCTCATCGGTGTCCCATTATTCCCTTACAATTCTTAAATGACTTACGCCTTACTTAATTCCTAGTTGAGTTCATAAATAGAAAGTTCCAAAGGCTATATTCCTTACTAAGTTAGACATTCAACTTTTTCTTTAAGTTTCCCCTTTTTTTAAGTTTCCCTTTTTCTTTAAGTTTCCTTTTATTTCAAGTTTCCCCCCTTTTCCTTTTTAACTAAAAATCAATTTAGCAAGTGTAGATAAAAACAACCATTTACCCTTTTAATAAATTTAATCCTCCATTATGATTTTCACTTTAATAATTAAGTTTGAATTTCTTACCCCCCTTCTTGTTACATGTTTATTTAGTTTTTCTTTATCAACATGTTCTACTTAGACCTAGGTTTTAATTTCACTAGGATGGACAACAATTTTTTAAGGGAACTTTTAGTTATTAAACTTTACTCATACCATCATCTATTTTAAGACCGACTAGGTCCTAAGGAGGCATAGTTTTCTAGGCACTAGGTTTATTAACTTATCATAGTTAAAATCACGACGTGCCCTTCAGGACGCATTACGTCCTCCAAGGGTGCCACTCGCCTCTTTCTGTTTTCATTACACAACATGCCCTTCAAGATGCACTACGTGCTCCAAGGGTGCCACTCACCTCTTGACTGAATATGGTAGACGTCAAACCCTTGAAGTCAATACTCCATCAGGTGATCTTGTGGGAGACTAAGGGCCTCTAAGGAATAAGAACCTTGCCTTATTGCGTACCCCTTAGAATCATCGTGAGTGATTGTCACAGTCTTCCCTCATGACATCACTGGTCTTGTGAAATAGGTAATCGTTAACCTACAGTTCGAGCCACATTGAGAGTGCTAGTAGGCTGTGGAAGGGTTGTTTCCACACCTCTCCCTCAATGTCTCTGGTTGTCGTGCGTGACCCCTTTACTCCAAATGTGAGTCTGGTCGGCAAGCTATTGTTAGCTTGCATCCATCAACGAATGATGTTAGCAAAAAGAATCAACATCATAATATCTGATCATATGTACATATATCACATCAACAACATTTAAACCCTAACAGTTCACTCCCTGACTCGATCCAGAGCCCAAGGGGTTTCATCGATGCCTTGACATCCTCAATGTCTGGAGTTATACACACTCAAGAGAACTCAGTCAATAACACTTGTCGATGTAAATGAAACAAAATAACATATCATCAAATCCACAATATCTCATAATCATAATCACAACAACCAATCGTATAAATGATCGAATCACTTGCACACAAGTGTCCTCAAAGAATAAGTCTACTCAGTGCATGCAAGAGCAAGATGTTACATACACCCCCTCTTGTTTTAAACTTTGTCCCAAAGTTTCACAGTATATAAGTGCCGAAATAAAGTGTATCACAGTATCATAAGTCTATCTATCAAACAAAAATGGAAACTGCTGATGCATATCGTATGCGTCCTCCCAGGTCGTTGAGTGTGAACTATAGTTGTCCCACTGGACGTTGACCTGATCTACTGTTCAATGCCATAGCTGTCGAATGAGATGGTCTAGGATTCATATTGGGTCTGCCGTGAGTGCAACCTCGTCAGATACCTGGAAGGAAAGCATGTCAATAACATGTGTAGGATCACTAATATAGTGTCTCAAAACAGATACGTGAAAAACATCATGCATACGCCTCAGAGAATCAGGAAAGTCTAGTTGATAGGCCACGTGCCCCTTCCTTTCCACAATCTCGAAGGGTCCCATGAACCTAGGAGAGAGTTTAGGACCCTTTCCAAACTTTATCAAACTCTTATGCAGTTTCACCCGCAAGAAGACTCGATCGCCAACTTCATAACTACGATCGACACGACGTGCATCGGTATAACTCTTCTGCCGATCCTGCGCTTCCTTTATCCTTTGTTTTATGGTTTGCATTTGGTTTCCATTTCTTGGATCCCTTCAGGTCCAACTAGGACCCTATCCTAAAGCCAATCCCAGCTCAAAGGCGTTCAACACGGTCGCCCGTAAATAAACTTGAAAGGCGCTATCTTAATGGTTCTTTGATAACTGTTGTTATATGCAAATTATACCAGTGGAAAGAATTCCTCCCAATGATTCTGTTGGTCCATCACGTACATACCCAACATATCCTCCAAGATTTGGTTCATTCGCTCGGTCTTCCCGTCTGTTTTCGGGTGATACGCAGTACTAAAGTTAAGTTGGGTTCCCAAGGCCTCTTGGAAACTAGTCCAAAATTATCTAGTAAACACCGATCCTAGATCATATATAATCCTCTTAGGCACACCATGCAACCTTACAATCTCATTGATGAAAACTCTAGCTATGTTAGGTGCTTGATATGTCGTATGCACATGAATAAAATGATCACTCTTCGTCAGAGTGTTTACTATTGCAAAAATCGATTCGTCTCTCCTTGCCGTCAGTGGCAGTCCAACAATGAAATCCATCGAAATGACCTCCCATTTCGATTCTGGAATAGCGTGTGGCTGTAGTAATCCTGCCATATGTCTATGTTCAACCTTCACCTGCTAACATTCTAGACATCTTGCCACGTAGTTGACTATGTATGCCTTCATTCATTTTCAGAAGAATAAGGGTTTAAGGTCTTCTCTCATCTTCGTGACTCCAAGATGAGCCATGTACATTGCTCTATGAGCCTCGTTTAGGATCAAACTCCTCAACTCGTCATTGGGTGGTACGTAAATTCAAATTTTAAATATCATTAATCCGTCACTGTCCACAGTAAATCCATCGAATTTTGGTACCATCATTGTGTTTTGTTCGATAAAACCCTTGACCTCTTTGTACTAGTCATCGTCGCACTGTAAAGTTAGAATCTTTTCACGTAGATTCATTTAAAGAGGCATCACTGAAAATATGCGTGGTAGTAATCCTGCCTGATGTCTATGTTCAACCTTCACCTGCTGACATTCTAGACATCTTGCCATGTAGTTGACTATGTATGCCTTCATTCCTTTCCAGAAGAATAAGGGTTTAAGGTCTGCTCTCATCTTTGTGAATCCAATATGAGCCATGTACACTGCTCTATGAGCCTCGTTTAGGATCAAACTCCTTAAATCGTCGTTGGGTGGTACATAAATTCAAATTTTAAATCTCACTAATCCGTCGCCGTCCATAGTAAATCCATCGAATTTTGGTACCATCATTGTGTTTTGTTCGATAAAACCCTTGACCTCTTTGTACCAGTCATCGTCGCATTGTAAAGTTAGAATATTTTCACGTAGATTCTTTTGAAGATGCATCATTGAAAATATGCGTGGTCTACAACTTAGCACATCAACCACTATGTTCACTGTTCCCTTTATGTAAGTAATCTCAAAATCGTACTCTCTAAGCAATTCCGACCAATGCCGTTGTCGCACGTTCAAGTCGCTTTGCGTAAATACGTGTTGTAGTCCACAGTGGTCCATTTTTAGTTCGAATTTTCATCCAATAAGGTAGTGTCTCCAAACTCTTAAGGCATAAACAATAGGTAACAACTCCAAATCATGTGTCACATAGTTATCCTCATGTCTTCTCAACTTTCTTGAGATGTAAGCGATCACTCGACCATCTTGCATCAAGACTTCACCTAAGCCTTCCTTGGATGCGTCAATGCATACCAATAAGTCTGCGTCCATGTCAAGGACCTTTAGTATCGGTGTTGTCATCAACAGCTCCTTGAGCCTCTGACATGCCTCCATGCATTTCTCGATCCAAACAAACTTCTTATTCTTCTTCTGCAATTTCGTAATCAGATTTGCTATCTTCAAAAAACCCTTAACGAACCGTTGATAGTATCCTGCTAAACCCATGAAGCTACGCACTTCAGGGACATTCGTCAATGCAAGCCATTCCATAATAGCTTTGACCTTTGCTGGATCCACAACGATACCTTCACCAGAGATGACATGCCCTAAGTAATGAATCTTCGACTGATAAAACGAGCATTTCGACAACTTCCCAAACAATTTGTTCTCTCTTAGACACTGTAGCACCAAGCGTAAGTGCTCTTCATGCTCCTCCATCGTTTGAGAGTAAATCAAAATATCGTCAATGAATACTTGGACAAACCCGTCCAAGTATTCGTGGAACACCCTGTTCATCAAAATCATAAATACCCTTGGGGCGTTCATTAGTCCAAACGGTAAAACAATAAAATCGTAATGTCCAATCCTCATCTTAAAGGCGGTCTTAGGGATGTCGTCCTCCTTGATCCGTAACTAGTGATACCCTGATCTCAAGTTGTTCTTTGAAAACACTGTCGCACCTTTCATCCGATCAAACAAATCATCAATCCTTGGCAACATATACTGATTCTTGATCGTTTCCTTGTTCAATTGACGATAATCAATGTAGAGTCTCCAAGACCCATCCTTCTTTTGTATGAAAATAACAAGCCCACCCCACAGTGACACACTTGAATGTATGAGTCCTAGCTCTAAAAACTCCTTCAGTTGCATTTTCAACTCTTGCAACTCCGAGGTCGATATCCAATAATGCATTCTTTCTATCGGTTCAGTCCTCGGTTTAAGTTCTATGGTAAATTCCAATTCCCTCTCAGGAGGCATCCCAGGTAAGTCCTCAGGGAAGACGTCCGCAAATTCTCGCACCACCGGAAGGTTTTATAGACCTTCCACTACTCCCTTCTTGTTTAATGCAAGGATCACATAAAGCTTACATCCCTTGCACATGCTCTTCCATAGTTGTAAGGAAGAGATGAACCTCAGGAAAACTCCCTGGTTTAGAACTACAATCACGCGTCTTTGTCCCTCATCATCGACCAAGCTCAACCATTTCATCTTACAATTGAGTATCACCTCATGCGATTCCAACCAGTCCACACCGTTCACGACGTCATAAGATCCTAAGATCGTGACGTACAAGTTGGACCTGGTTACAAACTCTCCCAGGTTAAGGCTACATCCCGTAACCTTCCCTCCAACCTTTTGTTTGGTTCCCGAAGCCATTTCTACAAAGCTAAACTCGTCCTATTTAACTGCCTTTACCTTAATTATTTTTAGCACTGCACTAGAGATAAAAATCTCTGTAGCACCTGGATCTAGCAAAATACTAAGGGTCTAGTCAGTGACGATACCTGACATCTCGAGCATGGTCGACTAGTGCTCTTCTTGGCGGTTATTCATCGCTGCATGGATCAGATGGGCCTTGCCCAAATCTCCCACGGTAGTGGGTTCGGCTGATCCAGACGCTCTGGTCCTCTCCATTGGGAAGTCACACTAGTAATGTGGCTCTCTGCATGTCCAACACCCTTTCTTTGGTCCAATACTCCTTGTACCTGAGGTATAAACTAGCAACCCACCAACCTGGAACCATGGTCTGTTCTGCTAAACATGCCTAAACTACTGCTGCTGCGGTCGACGTTGTTGCTGGTGCTGTGGTCCTCGGTAAGGAGTCTACTTCCGAGGCACTAGTCGCCGAGGTGTAGTGAAAGTGGATCCTCTCTGGAAGCCACGATATCCTGGTGAATGTCTAGTTGGTGTCTGATGTTGTTGCGCACCAGAAGACGCCTGTCCCGCTGGTCTCGCTGGAGTCCTGCTCTGACCCCCACTGATAAGCTCGTCCTCTGCTATGAGGGCCTTCTGGACAACACCATGCAAGTTTTGAGGCATCGAAATCCTAACCTTTGCATGAATGTTGACATTAAGTCCAAACACGAACTTGTTGACCTTAAGTTTCTCGATATTAAGGTGTGGAGCATACCGAAGCAACTCCATAAAATGGGCCTCATACTCAGGCATCGTACGACCGCCCTATCACATCGCCATATTCTCCAAACATTCCTCGGTGGCTGTGCCATTCGGGGCACCAAAGAAATCATGAAATTTTACCTTCTCGAGTTCGCAGTGAATGCTACCAGTACCGACCTGAGCACATGACTAACCCTCAGGAGGTGTCAATGCCCTGGCCTCATCTCTATCCAAATGGCTGATTAGTGCCTCAGACATCCTCTGAAAGGACCTCATCAACCAAACCACATCACCCACCACTATCTGTTCCTGTCCGAAAACATGTTTGTCTCCCTAGGGGTTATACCCCTTAGGTGTGGATGCTACCGGGGGCGTCATGCCTCCTCCCCTAGCACCTCGTTGTCTACCTCCACGACGTCCTCTAACCATGATTACCTATATGAATACAAGCCAATTTAATTAACAACATTATAATCAAATATATAATCAACAGAAGCCACAGTGATCCCAAGTTGCGGGTCGAACCGACTCTGATACCATATGTAACATCTCCCGTTGTTATGACAACATGCGTCGCATAACAAGTG
>JASDQU010502246.1:56574-68377 GCA_032191745.1 Picea mariana | reverse complement strand
GGAATACCTTTCACTTTCTATAACAACCAACAATTATTATCTCTTCAACTTGCTTATTTTGTCTCATTAAATGACTCAAACTCCCCATACAAATTCATAAATGAATATACAAGAATTATAAATAGAATTTAAAAATATTCACGAGTAGTCAATCTCACTCTAAGGTTGTTCATGAGTGATACTTATTAAAAATATCATTGATCCTACTCAGTCGTATCCTCTTTTGTTCTTCAAATTTTCCTGGGCACTTTTTGGTGTCAATATGATGAATAACTTCCTTCCATCTTCTTCTCTTCTACTTCAGATTTCTAGCATGCTCTTGCAGGCCTAATTTTATCTCCTGGATATCAAGTTATTGTTGCATGAACATTACACAGTCCCTTTTTTCATCAAATTTGGCCCTCTTCTGTTCTTTTAATTTTTGTGGATTTTATGTTACTGATCCAGCTTGAATTCCTCTCCCAACCCATTTTCTTGCTCAAGATATTTCCAACAAGTTGTCCTAGGCATTATTTGGACTCCCTTAGCTCAAGATATGGTTGCCTAAAGTCAACACTCAACAACTATTGATTTTCTCACAAGGATATTTGGACTATCGATCTTTAACTCTAAAACAATTATCCCACATGTATCAAATATATTGAAATTTCATGGTATATATTGTTTTTCCCCCCTATCTTGCTTGGTTTGTGTGTGGAACTAGAGGTGGTATAGAACCTAGGACCCTTGGTTTGTTTTGGTCGGTAAATCGTAGATCTCAAACCAAAAATAATAAAATAATACGATTACATCATATCCTAAGGTTTGCGGGTGTGCGAGATCCGATTAGTGTTGTGGGTAAATCCTCTGTGGTAAAACCCAGTAACGTGTCTTAACGTGAAAGCTCGAAATTCCCACACATAAGAAAGGTTGTAAGCATAGGGTTGTGGGTAACTGAACGTGAAACTATCGCATGAGTAAGGTCCACAATGCATGCAAAGTGCAGGCTGTGTATCCATGATTAAACCTAGTAATATATTTTAAGGGTCACGGATCTGTGGTTAAACCCAGTAATATATCTTAAGGGTGAGAGACTCTCGCATAGGTAAGACCATAAAATGATAAAAAAAACAATATAATCCATTGTCTAAAATGAGACAAGGCATGTGTGTTGCGGGTAAGTCATGGTATGCCTTAATTTGTATTCTTGTGTTCCTCGCATGGTAAGCTTCCCGCACAGGTAAAGGCTCGATACGTGAAAAAACAAATACATACATACATATAATAAAATAAAAATTCAAAGTGTGTCCAATTTCATCAGACATGGGGATAATAATAAGAATATACATATGAAATATACATTAGGGATTTAGGGGAAAATGCTCAAAGTAAGTAGTAATTTCCCTAAGTAAAATACCCCATATAATAGTAATTTACCCAATGTGTAAAATTGATTTCCATAGTAAAAGTGATTTTCCCATGTAATTCAAAAACTAAGGGTAGGTTTGGGAAAACCATGGGAAATCAAAACCATGTATAGTTTTGTCAAACCATGGGAAAATTAAAAATGAAAATAAATAAATAAATAAAAGGAACAAAATAATAAAAATTAAAGATAAAAATAAAACAAATAACTATACAAATCATATATACAAAAATAGGAAAAATTAGACCTAGTTCCACATGGGTCAAGTTTCGATCACTACATAGGGTTGTGCATCCGTCAGGGTTTCACACTTAGGGATAAAAATTGAAACAAAGAATACATGCAAATTCCAAGCAAGTGAGATGTTTATTCAGGTAGACACATCCAATCGAGATCGAGGTCGCGTGAATATGGAGGTGACAAATAGAAAGTGACTAGGGGTTAAGGGAGATTGAAGCCAACCTATCCCGCTAACACGAAGACCATGTGGGAAAGACCTGAATGAGATAATATTATTGGCTCGCAAACTATAGGCTTATACAAAATGTAACTCGAAGCACGTCAACATAAATACCTGCAAGGATTATCCCACAATCTTATGGATTATGACCTGCGGGTTGCGGGATGTAGATACATGTGAATGACAAATATAATGCAACGTTTGTGAATATTGTCTCACAATATTATGATCATGACTTGCGGGTCATAGATTGTGGGCAGAACAAACATAGTGTAGCATGGATGTTCCAAAAATGTGATCCCACGAAGGTTCTTCTGCAAAGTGGGAGTGTTAGAGTTTTAAAACAAGTAAAAGGTGTCCTTGCTAGGTTTTCAAGGATTAATTCTGAATGATGAATGTTGGTTTCAAAGATGATAAATAAGATATAAATAGAGAGATAATTCAAGTCAAGAGGAAGAAGACCAAGATATTCCCACATTCATTTCAAGGCTAAAGTGGTCATGTAAAGACAATGACTTTTCAACCTTGCTTCTGCAACCATAGAAAGAACAAAATTAGTTATACAAGGAAGAAGATACTTTCTAGTATGTCATAAATATTATGTTCTTTTCATTTTCCTTCAATAATTTTCGGGTTTGTTTGCAAACTGAAGAAAAAGGAAGAAGAATTTTCTCAAAGATAATCATACATGATCTTGTCCTTTCTTAAACAACCCATTGTTATAAATAAATGTCATCAAAGCTACATGTATCTAATCTCAATCTCATATAAATGATTAATGATTGTGATTCTAGTTATGAGTTTAAAAAGAAGAAGATGATTAGCATAAATATGAATCGATTAGGCACAACATGCAAACAAAATGATGCAAAATGCATATATGTTCTTCATCTAATTCATCCATTCAAAAAGTCTTCAAAATCAAACTCATTCACAGCATAAAATATTGTTGGAATACTAAGAGGGGGGGTGTTGGATGCAGACCGAGTCAGGAAGAAAGGCTATTTTAAGAGGAGAAACATGTAAGGAGGAAAGTATCGCTCGAAGGAAAAGTAACACATGTAAGAGAAGCAGGTGAGGTGTGCATGCAAGGAAGACCTAATGACGCTAGGGTTAGGGTTTTTATAATGTATTGTAAAGGATGGTGAGCCAAGGATATAAATAAATAGTACTTAGAGGAAGAAGGGACAGACAGAGATATACAGGCACACACAGAGGGAGAGATAATTGTAAGAGATGTATGAGTCATTAAGTTGGTGAGCTAGGGAAGTAGTGAGTGACTCAATCCTGAGGGTTAGGTCACAGGCTAAGGATCCTGGTGCGATCTATTCAGCCTCACAAGGATCGAGGAGCCTGTGGAAGAGAATGAGACCTAAGATTGTAAACACGTGTGGTGTGATATATTTATGAACTATAATAAAATATTGAGAGCCAAATATTTGTGGACATAGCCCAGGAGGGGGTGAACCATGGTAACAACTATGTTATGTGAATGGATGTATTATTGATTAATTGTTGAATGTTACATAAATGAATTAACTAGTTAGATATGGTATTCCACATGCATGAATAGAATGACTACTATAAGTAGATGTTAGACCGAATGAATAAAGATTACAGAGTAAAACCAAACATCTCCACTCATTCCCAGGTTGCAAACACCTGAGTATTGCAGCTACCCATAGAGTTATCTCCTGTGAGACTGCGCAATACGCTTTGTGTGTTGCATTGCCTTCTGGTCTACCAGAGGGGCCAATAGTTTTAAAGGGATTTTGTTGGGAGCTTATCGAATCTGAACCAGGTTCAATCTATGACAGTACGATAGAATAAAAATAACCCATAAGGAATCCTAAGTAAGACAAAGACCAATACAATAAGAGTAAAAAGCCAAAAAATGGTTATGTTGCCAGTTGTTTGGAAGAACATAGGATTGCGTATGTGAGATTTGTGGAATACACGACTAGTTGACAAGACGCTGAGAGAATGAGAATCTAAAAGGGGATGTTGAGACCATGGAATCCAACGAAGGTAGAGATAGAGAGTTGGTTGAAGACAAAGGAGCTAGAGTTTGCGCAGAAAGATAACAGAAACTCGAAGTTGACATCGTGCAAATATCTGGACAAGTACGTATTCAATGACTTACATGAAGTATTTTTTTGTGATTTCCCGCGTGTATTGAAAGAGTGGATAAAAAGATTGAAAGACATCAATCCTACAAATCGGATCAGATAGCTAGAGTGGAATCCTGAAGAGATCGCGTAGTTACAATGAGTTGATAATAATTTTATGCGTGCAATAGATTTCTGGTTAGATAGCATTGTTGCAGGATTTATCACAGAATTTGAAATAGATACAACGAAGACTTACAGCGTAGCTGAACAAGAGTTATTGAAGGGACCTCGAGGTAGGTACATCATATCGTTATATACTTCCATTAAGATATTACTATATAACAAAGGTGTAATGACAATGGAGTCATACAACTAAACTTCCCTGCGTGCATGGGGGAAGGGGGGAAGCACTAATAGGAGAAGGAGAAATGGAAGGAGAAGGGGATAAAGGAAAGAAGGAGGATGCCTTGGACCCAATTATGATGGATGAATACTAGATCAAGTGGATCATGGAAACAACTGAAAATACGTGCAGTAGAGTACCCTACCAATATAAGGTGAACACCAAGAAGAGAGTTGTAGCCGCGAGGGAAGGCTTGGAAAGTGATGAAGAGGAGGTAGAGAATATTCGAGATGTGGAGAAGATTGAGGAAATCCTACGCGCAACATATGAGAGGAAGATGAGAGGCCCAAGAGTGGGAATATAAGGAAACACTCATATCCATATTAATGTCAGTGTGGAACCTGTAAACCCATGTGCGACTAATACACCAAGAATAACACCACCATTTAGACAACTGAATTTCAGGAGAAGGAAAATAGCAGGAAGTACATATACACAAGGAAAAACAATCGGGGGAGCCAATTCAGGAAGCATTAGTCAAGTATATACACCATGTTGAGGTATTAGTTCAACATTTAGGATGGTGGGACATTATCCCACCATCAGGTTACCAGAATTCAAAGGTGAGGCGTCGAAGGACCCGGAGAAGCACCTGTTTATCTGTGAAAATATCTGGGAAGTGAAACAAATAATAGACGAGGACACTAAACTTGCACAGTTAGCTATCATGATAAGAGATCGCACACTGGATTGGTACATGAGTTTAGTTGCAAACAGTCCACCAGGGACAACGAGAACGATTGGAGATATCAAGAAGTTGTTGATAAATGAGTTCCAGAAGCCTAGTTCATATGATCAATACATGAATGAGATGATAGACATTATACAGAAACCAAGAGAATCTGTATGGGATATCGAACAGAGATTCAAATGATTGAAGGGAAAGATAAAATATGTCATGACAAATATGCATCATAGGCATTTGTTCATCAATTCACTGCTACCACACTTGAAATATCCGTTGTGACAAAAAAAGTTCCAAACACAGGCATAGGCTCTACAGGAAGCCATACAATTGGAAGAGAACCAATACCAGAAGATAGATCCAACCATAGAGGAGTTGAGAAGATCTGAAGAACTTAAAATTCTAGCTAAAACAGAACAAAGGTAGGACAAAAGAGAAGTTGTTTGGTGTACCAAATGTAGGACATAAGAACACCATNAGAACAAAGGTAAGGACAAAAGAGAAGTTGTTTGGTGTACCAAATGTAGGACATAAGAACACCATAAGAACGAATGTCCAAAATTCGCGTAGTACATGGTAGCAAGAATGCCAAACCCATTGCCAATGGGAGGAATATGGTGTGAGATATGTAAAAAACAAGGTCACGATCCATACCACTTCCCAATGATGTAGAAGTACCAGACAGTGTCGAAGAGGTCATATTGCAACTTTTGCAAGTCAGTAGGACATGATGACAAATATTGTCGAACCATGGACCTCATGAGGGAAAGAACAACAGATGCATACATGGTGCAAGAATAAATGATGACCGGGTAAGCTGCACCACATTTTAACTAAGTACTAGCCCCGTATAATAACATTGTGCAACAACAATATAACACTGCGCAGGGACAATACAATACCACGCAGCCACACTATAATACCGCACAATATAACCAAGCGCCTAAGTACAATGCGCTATGAGGGGATCCAGATGGATACAGAGGTGGATGAAGAGCAATAGGAGGCTTTGGAAGAGGCAGAGGACCAGTGGTATGCCACAACTGTGAAAAACTAGGACATTATGCAAGAGAATGTCCACCTCCACCAACGACCTATATGTATTGTTGCACATCAGATCATGACACAGAAGAATGTTCAACACTATTAGGGAAGATCCAGGAGAAGAGAAATTAGAACAATCAAAATGTTCAGTGGATTTCGATAGAAGTAAGGGATGAAGGAAGAAAAATCAACATAGTTATGTGGGGAGGAGCTAAAATAGGAAACGATGCAGCAAGACAAGAGCCAACACAACACCAATGGGTGAAAAAGAATGCTGAACCAAAAAAGCAGTTTGATCCGCAGAATGAAAATGAGATATTCAATCAAGCTAGACAAGAATTTATGAAGCTAGACATTTCATCGACATCAACTATGCAGTATAATAAGGAAGTACCAGCATACGAGACGCCTCCATCACTGGATCACACTGAAGAAACACAACCACTGGGACAAGTAAGTACAATTAAGGATTTTTTGAAATGCTTTGTTAAACTACTAAATGATCCATCCTCTGTTAAAGTATTACAAAATATGCTAGAAAGATGTAACATAGATGCAGAAAGAAAGCTAGAACAGAAAATAGTTAATCATCTACATACAAGAAGGAGAAAAAACAAGGAATTCAGACTGAACACCAACATTGGAGATTTCAACATGGGAGATATTATACTGGATTTAGGATCCAAAGTAAATGTGATACCAAAGAAGACATGGCAATGTATGGGAGAACCCACATTAGGATATTCACCTGTTCAGCTAAAACTAGAAAATAAACATAGAGTTCTACCAATTGGAATACTAAAAGGAGTGACAGTAGATCTAGATGGAGTGCGCACTAAATCTGACTTTGAAGTAATCGAGATAGTGGATGGTACAACACCTTATCTAAAATTGCTTGGATTGGATTGGGAGTTTGACAATCAGGTCATAATCAAATTAAAGACGAGGAAGATGACATTCAAGTCAGGAGAATACAAATTCATTGCGCCATTGGACCCATATGAAGGGGAAAGGTTTGTAGACTTTCTTGGACCTGGAGGAAATTAACCAGTTATACAAAACAACCGCAGGAGAAGAGGATTATGTGAACCCAACTGCAGATGGGGTACTCGGCTAGAGAAGCATCACCTCATGTGTGTTAGACTCATATATAGGCTTAGAAAACTGGCAGTAGAGGTTACACAAAGTCTCCACAAGAAGATGTGCAAGAATAGACTGCGCAGTAAGATGGGTAGGTACAGAGATAAGGGAACCTCCCAGCTTCCACGGGGTGAATGAATTAGAATCATTCTTAACACGATATGAAGATGAAGTGTTAGAAAATAAGAGGCTCTTATCCCTGGATATAACACCCAAGGAAACACCTGCAAGATGGCAGGGTGCGCAAAAATAAGTTGTTAAGGACTGGTACCAATGTAAGTGGTTACTGCACATTAGGTTTGGCGCAGAACAAGGAAGCAACCAACTACAGAAATATGATGAATAGGGGCACCATCAGAACAGTTGGAGAAGTGTAGAACTCTATTGAGAATGACACCATCGAAGGAATGGCCTCATCATTTTGTTCACACATTAGAAGGGATCCCAACAAAGTGGTATACAGACCAGTAATTGCGCAAAGGAACTACAAACTGGACAATATTACAACAAAAATTTATAGTCACTTTCTCATTTGATCATGAGAACCCCAACATAGACTCAACACTTAAACAAATTAGAGGGGTGATATTCATTAAAGAACCGGAATTTGAACTCATGACAGAAGGACAACAACAAAATAGACAGATAGTAAAAGACTTACTTTCATGTTACCATGTTTAGGGAGAAGCACCAGATGAAGATGACCCGTGAAATATCCAGACTGAGGAAGTGGAAGGAGAAAGAGAAGTGGAAGGACCACCTATAGAATCCAAAGTATTTTTTATGCCAATCAAGGTAAATAAATTCAACATTGGGACAATTGAGAATCCAAAAATGGCCAGCGTTGGATACCACTGGGATGAGCAAACCGTGGAAAGCATAACAGAGTTACTGCACAAGTACAATGACCTGTTCCCAAAAAAAATCACATAAATGAAAGGAATAGTAGGAGGGCTAGGTGAAATGAAGATACCTCTCAGATCTGAGGCAAGACCAATCAGACAACGACCATACAGGTTAAACCCTATATATAAGAAAAAAGTCAAAGTCGAAATCGATAGGATGTTGGAGGCTTGAATCATAGAACCTGTAGAGTAATATGAATGGGTAATCATGATGGTAGTTCAAGAAAATAAACAAGGGGGGATAAGGATATGTGTCGATCTGAGGAATCTTAATGATGTGTTCCTACATGACTCATTCCCTACCCCTTTCACATATGAGGTGTTGGAGAACGTAGGAGGAAAGGAATCTTAGTCATTCACCGACGGATTCTTAGGATACCATAAGATCAATATAGCCCCGGAAGACAGATACAATACCACTTTTTCCATGGAATGGGGATCCTACCAGTACACAATCATGTTGTTTGGACTGAAGAATGCACCAACAATATTTTCTAGAGTAGTCATAGTTGCATTCAAAGAATTCCTCCACCAGATTCTAGAGGTATATCTGGATGATTGGATAGTCTATATTCTATTGAAAGACCATGTAGGTGTTTTGAGGCTGATGTTAGAAAGATGCAGGAAGTGTCAGATATCGTTAAACATCAAGAAGTTCATATTTGAAACACCTTTTGGGATACTATTGGGCCATATAGTATGAAAACAAGGTTTTCTAATAGATCCTGCCAAGATTGTAGTAATTGTTAATCTACCACCACCAAAATCAGTCCATCATTTGAGAGCGACATTGGGACACATAGGATGCTATAGAAAATTTATAAAAGGGTATGCACAGATCACTACGCCAATGGAGAAATTGTTAAGAAGGGACAACAAGTTTCAGTGGAATGAGGATTGTCAGCGAGGACTAGACACCCTGAAAGAGAAGATGGTAATCGCATCAATATTAGTATTCTTAGATTGGGAAAATACATTCCATGTGCATGTAGATTCATCGACCATATCACTTGGAACCATTCTGGCGCAACCATGATCAGGAGAATTGGACCATCCTATCGCATTTTCTAGCAGAAAATTGTCAGAATCGGAGAAGAATTACAATACCACAGAGAGAGAAGGCTTAGATATGGTCTATGTTCTTCAGAAGTTCAGGAATTATTTATTGGGAAAACATTTCAAGATGTTCACAGACCATTCAGCTCTCAAATACCTCGTCAGCAAGCCAGTGTTGGGGGGGAGAATTTGTAGATGGTTATTGTTGTTCCAGGAATTTGAATTTGAAGTGATAGTCAAACCAGGGAAGTTGAATGCAGGACATGTTCACCTATCGAGGATCACTAATGGAGAGGAACCTAGGAATCTAGAGGACAAATTTCCCAACGCACAGTTATTTTCAGTCCAAATAGCTGATGAATACTTCGTAGACATCATCCAGTACTTGAGTACATGGACTGCGCCACAGGGATTCAACACTGCACAGAAGAAAAATCTGGTAGTCAGGGCTACAGACTATCAATTGATTGCAGGAAACTTATACAAAATAGGTGCAGATAGAATCTTGAGAAGATGTGTGCTAGAACATGAAATACCTAGGATTTTAGCAGAAGCCCATGAGGGAATAGTAGGAGGAAATTATGCAAGAAAAGATATCGCATAGAAGGTATTGTGTGCAAGACTATGGTGACCAACTGTTCACAAAGACTCAAAGGACTACTGCCAAAAATGTGATGTATGTCAGAGGGTTGGTAAATTGAATAGAAGGGATGAGATGCCCCTCAGACCACAAGTAACCTTGTAGGTATTCGAAAAATTAGCAATATATTTTGTGGGACCGATTAACCCACCAGCAAAAAGGCTAGGAGCGAGGTACATTATTACTGCGACAAAGTATTTAAAAATATGGGCGGAAGCAACACCGGTAAAAGATAATGCATAGACAACAACACACTTTTTGTTTGGGCAAGTGATCACTAGATTTGGATGCCCAAGGATTTTGATGAGTGACAAAGGAACTCACTTCATTAACAACACTATTAAGGCTATGACTCAGGAGTTTGAAGTTTATCATCAAAAGAGTATGCCATATCATCCTCAAGCAAATGGAACAGTGGAATCCTTTAATAAAATCCTTGAGAATTCACTGACAGGATCTACAACGTTAATAGAGACGAATGGGACTTGAAGATACCAGTAGTACTATGGGAATATAGGACCACATGCAAAAAATTGATAGGGAAAACACCATTCATATTGATGTATGGAAAAGAAGCAGTGGTGTCATTAGAGTTTTTGGTACCTAGTTTGTGCGTAGCAACAATTACCAACATGACAGAGTGAGGCATAGTACCGGAAAGGCTAAGTCAGTTGATGATCATGGAGGAACATAGGATTCTAGCAGGGTTTCACCAAGAAGTATAGAAATCAAGGGACAAAGCTTGGCATGATAGACACATAAAGAAGAAAAAATTCAAGGAGGGAGGCTTAGTCTTGGTGTACGACAGTAAATCTTTTCAACACCTAGGAAAACTCAGAATGCATTGGTTAGGACCATACAAAGTAAAGACTATCACATATGGTGGATTTGTACAGTTTAACGATTTAGGAAGAACAAAACTCAGAGGGATGATCAATGGGATTTGACTGAAGCTATATAGGGACATTGGACCTCCTAGCAATAAAAAAGAAAAAAAGAAAAAAAAAACTAAGCGAAGCAACAGAAGGTGTACTGCGCCAGACATCAAAAGATAGCAACAGAAGGTGTACCACACCAAACATCAAAAGATAGCAACAAAGGTGTAGCGCGCAGAAAAGAGAATGTGCACATGCACTCAAAAATGTTAGCGCGATGGAGAAAGGACCAACAGTCACTAAAAGGCAAAAATGACGGAAAGGATGAGTACAAAAAATAGGCACCAACAGACGGTGGATATCAAAATTGAATGATAATAACAATTGATGGGACACCACATTAATCGCACCAACTAGTGACGGTAAGGGAATTCAATGGAAAGTATGCGGGAAGCACCAGTTCATTCAAAACACAAATTGGGTAGCGTCTCCAAGAAATTTCACATGATTCCTATATAAGGTAAGCACACGAGGATTGGAATTTTTATTGTGAAATTGAGAAAAGCACAAAGCGACAAAGTATACGAGGGAGCGAGCGACCTTGCAGGAGTTACAAAGCCAACTAAGCTCGACGGAAAATACCTTTACCACCATGGAACCACCTAATCTAGGAGCTCTGATCTAGGCCTACAGACGACCTCAAAGCAACCTTGAAGCACCTCAGTAGGCATGGGAAAGTGAACAACAACCACCTCACCCTCCAGAATTCATCAACTTGGACAAAATCCCGTCGCCCGATATGGCACCAGGAAGCCCCACACTAGTGGTGGAGGAAACCCAATAGAAAACACCAATGGTCATGGATATCGATATGCCAAAAGTAGGACAAAGACAATAGACCCAGGATACAGGAAATCCTTCACACTCTGAAATCCCTGAAGAATCCCCAAGGGTGAATGGGATGGTCCCAAACTAGGAAGAAACAACCACGTCAGAAAGGTCACACACAACCACATCAAAGCAGCCACATGAGGGCATAGTAGAAGCTGTCACCGGTCTGGTAGAGGATGTTAGCATGT
>JASDQU010502246.1:6875-19603 GCA_032191745.1 Picea mariana | reverse complement strand
CTTATTTTTCAATTTTTGCAATTCATTCAGACACGAAGAAAAGGATTGTCACACATTCAATTTGATGAGAGAATGCACTTCAGATATGTATAGGATCCAGGAGGAGAAAGTTTTGATACAAGGAGTTGGTCCACAATATAATAATAATATAATATTTAATCCAATAAATTGAGGAGGATTTGGCAAAGTTAGAGGAAGAGGAAATTTTGGTAGAGGAGGCAGAGGAACGATAATATGTTACAATTGTAATAAACCAAGACACTTAGCTTGTGACTACCCAAATCCATGTACAACTTGCACATATTGTAGAGCATTGGACATTGCGACTTGCGATAGAAGACTTTCCTCAACTACTCGCGAAGTGGTAGGCAAGAGGGAATCAAAACCAGAACCCAAATGAGAATGTACATAAGATATCAGCCGAGAAATGCAATGAAGGACCTATAATTGCAGTTGTTACACACATAGGAGCTAGAACAGGGGCTGATGTGGCGAATGGAGGGAAGTCAACTGAGCACTAGGTAAGGAAATTAGTAGGAACTATTCCAACATTTAACCCACAACAAGAATAGGAGACGTATTAGAGGACCAAGAAAGAGATACTAGGACCAAATTGGGTAGCATCAACATCATGTGTGCCTCATGTCTGTAATTGGGTTATGCCAGAGAAGTCACTTGGGAAAATACGTACTTTAGGAGAGTTTATGATAAGTTGCGTAGAATTAATGAAAGATGAAACTGCACTAAATGCATTATGTGAAATGATTGATCATTGCATGCAAGAAAGGGGAATTCCTATCGCACAAAGGGTAGTGAATCAAGTATTTTACAAAAAGAGGACCAACAGAAAATTCAGATTAAGTGCACATATTGGGAATATGATGGGGAAACCCAAGTTGATTTGGTCTCTTGTTCATTTAAGGTTGGAGAACCAACACAAGATAGTACCCATCAGTCGATTGACAGGGGTACCTATGAATATTGATGGAATGAACATTGTAGCATATTTTGAATTCATCGAGATCGTGGATGATAGTTAGCCATATCCAACACTGATAGGACTTGAATGGGACATTGATAATCAGACGATCATTAATCTAAAGAGGAGGGAGATGATATTTGAGGTAGGATACTTGAAGGTTATTGCACCATTGGATCAGAGAGAAGATAAGAGGTACATAGAGCTAGCGAGAGGGAACCGAAATTGACAAATTATATAATGTGACTGTGTGAATGAATGATTATGTTAACCCCATTGTAGATGGTGCATTAAGCTGGATAAGTATCAGCTCATGTGCGTCGCATTTAGAAGAAGGTTTGAAACATTGGAAACAGAGGATGAATGAAGTATCAAATAGACGATGTGCATGCATGACTCAATCATTGTGTTGGATTGGAAAGGAGTTATTCTATCCACCGAGGTATGATGGATTAACTGATATAAGATCATTTATAAAAGTGTTTGATTTACATTTACCTGAACAATAGAGGATGTTGGCACTCAATGTTGTCTTGAAATCTACTCCAGCCAGATGATGGGATGCGAATAAAGAGGGAATGGAAGATTGGTCACAGTGTAAAAGACTAATACAATTAATATTTAGTACCGAGTTGGAGAATATTTCACGAAAGTATACAAGGGTGAGTGACCCAACAGGTCATTTTGAGAAGTGCAGAACCATATGGAGTTTAGTACCAAAGAGGGAATGGACACACATATTTATATATACACTAGATACAACTCTGAAGAATTGGTACTTGGAACTAGAAATGCATAGAGAAACAAAAAACTGGGACAAATTGATTCAAAGGTTTAAATTAACATTTACTTTTGAACATGAATCTCCATTACTAGATGCATTTTTGCAGGTAATTCAAACCAATATATTTTCATAAGAAGGGTCGATGGAGGTGGTACCTGTGTGCAATGCACATAGAGATTCAATGATTGTTCATGAACTACTAGAATGTTACAATGTTACTAAAGAATAACATGATGAGGAAGATCCAAGGAATGTGCAAGTACCTGAAACTGAGTGGGAGCACGCAGTAGAAGGTCTAGAGCTTGAATATGTTGCGTACACACAACCAATAAAGACATAGAAGGTAAACATTGGGATGATGAAGAATCCAAAGTTTGCGTAGATAAGATATTATTGGAGTGATGAAAATGTGGAGAATATTGTAGATTTATTGCGTGAATATAAGGATATATTCCCAATGGCATTCTCATAAATGAAGGGGATAGTTGGCGAGTTAGGAGAGATGAAGATTCCTTTGAAGCCCGATGCTAAGCTAGTGTAGTAGATACCCTACAAGTTAAATCTGAAGTACAAAGAGACGGTGAAAGTAGAAATAGACAGGATGTTGGACACAGGGATCATTGAACCGGTGGTGGAATCAGAATGGATAAGTCCAATGATGGTACAGGATAAGAAAACAAGAGGAATTAGGATTTTTGTATACCTAAGGAAGCTAAATGATGCATGTCTACATGATCCATTCCCAGCATCGTTCACATATGAGGTACTAGAAAATGTAGGATGGCAGGAGGATTCTTCTTTCACAGATGGATTCTCAGGGTATCATAAGATAAAGATTACACAGGAAGATGGGTATAAAACTACTTTTGTTATATAGTGGGGAATTCATTAGTACACAGTGATGCCCTTTGGACTGAAGAATGCACCTACAATTCTTTCAAGGGTTGTGGTTGCAAATTTTAAGGAATTTATTCATAAGTTCCTTGAAGTGTACTTAGATGATTGGACTGTGTTTAGTTTACTGAAGGACCACATAGAAGTAATCAGTTTAATGTTGGATAGATGTAGACAATGTCAAATTTCAGTGAATCTAAAGAAATGTATTTTTTGCGCACATTTTGGAATTTTGTTGGGACACATGGTATGTAAGTAGGGATTATTAGTGGATCCTGCCAAGATTGTAGTGATTTTGGACTTACAATCACCCATCTCAGTCAGACAGTTGAGAGAAACTCTAGGTCATATAGAATATTACAGAAAGTGCATTAAGGGATATGCACAGATTACAACACCTATGGAGAATATATTGAAGAAGGAAGATAAGTTCCAAGGGAATGAGGATTGTCAAAAAGGTTTGGATACATTAAAACAAAAATTAGTGACCACACTAATTTTGATCTTCCCATATTGGAAGGAGTTCCATGTTCATGTAGATGTGTCGCCCATAGTTTTGGCGCAGTACTATCTCAACCAGGGGAAGGTGATACAGATCACCCAATTTCTTTTTCAAGCAGGAAACAGACAATAACAGAGAAGAGTTACACCACCAAAGAATGAGAAGTATTGGAAATGGTATATGTGCTACAAAATTTTATACATTACTTATTGGGTTCCCATTTTAAGATGTATACATACCATTCTACACTAAAATACTTAGTGAACAAGCCAGTGTTGGGGAGGAGAATATGCAAGTGGTTATTGATGTTTCAGGAATATAATTTTGAGGTTGTTGTGAAACCCAGGAATTTGAATGCAAGATCAGAACATTTATCGTGCATACTATCAGGATAGGATGTAGGGAATCTAGATGACAGTTTCTCGGATGCACAATTATTTACAGATAAAATGGTGGACAACTACTTCCCAAACATCGTGCAGTTCCTAAATACAGAAATGGCCCTGTCAGACATGATAGTTGCTCAGAAGAAATAATTAGTGGTTAAAGAAGTCGACTATCAGTTGATTGCAGAGAATTTATACAAGTTAGGTGCAGATGGAATATTGGGACGATGTGTGTTAGAGCATGAAAGGCCTATGATACTCACAAAAGAAAATGCAGGGATTGCAAGAGGACACTATGTAGGTAAATAAATTGCGTAGAAAATTTTGTGTGTAGGGATCTCGTGGCCCACACTTCATAAGGATGATAAAGAATATTTTCAGGTATGCAATGTATGTCAAAGGGTGGGAAAGACATCCAGGAGGGATGAGATGCCTCTACACCCGCAATTTACATTGCAAGCATTTGATAAATGGGCAATATACTTTTTTGGACCAATCAACCCATCCGAAAGAAGATCAGAAGATAGGTACATAATCACTGCAACAAAGTATTTGACCAGATGGGAATAAGTAGCATCAATCTTAGACTGCACTGCAGAAACTATTGCACGGTTTCTATTTGAGAATGTAGTCACACGATTTGTATTCCCACGCATACTACTCAATGATAAAGGAACACATTTCCTAAATAGGATGATTGCAACATTGACTGATGAATTTCAAATTCATCATTAGAGGAGCACGGTGTATCACGCTCGGGCCAATGGGACAATAGAAGATTTAATAAAATTATGGAGAATGTTTTCATAAATATTTCCAAAGTAGGAAGAGATGATTGAGACTTAAGGGTTCTTGCAATATTTATGGCATATAGGACTACAAATAAAAAGTTGACATGACAGGCACCTTTTAGGTTGGTCTGTGGCCAAGAAGCAATAATGTCGATGGAGTTTATTATTCCTAGCATGCATGTTGCAGTGATTACTAGTCTTGCAAACTCTGGCGTAGTAGAGGATATATTATCACAATTGGTATAGATTGAGGAGGATAGATTTGTCACAGGGTTCCATCAACAGGTTCAGAAAGAAAGAGAAGAGGCATGGCATGAGAGACACATTAAACATAAAAAGTTTCAAGTGGGAGACTTAGTATTACTCTACGAAAATAAGTTCATGCAGCATCCAGGAAAGTTTCAAATGCATTGGTTAGGACCCTATGTGATCCAGCATGTGATGATGGCAGGTGATGCGCAATTGGTGTTACAAGGAAAATCTATCTATGGCTAGGGTAAACCAAAACAGAGGGAAATGACTGTAGAAATCAACTGTATTATCAAGTATTCTATATAAACAAATATGCTAGAAAGATAAGATAAAAGGCCTACCTCGTCCATACATTCGATGAAGTCCACCATTGAGCACTTGACCCAAAGCAATATACCTGCAACTAGTCCTCAACAACCAAGAAAATCAAGCATATAGTGATAATATATGATGTTAGCACATTCAATAGAATAATCCATTAATATACATAACAAATACGCCCATGGAACAATAATTCAAATATTTGCAAGATATCAATTGGACGGGAAAAGAGTATTTCTATTAATATATGATCAGTAGAAGTGAAAAAGTTACAAACTTTCGTGTCGACACTGTTCAGAACCGAGAAACTAATTTCCTTCCAGCTGGGCCTCCACCACTTCAATCCTCCACCAAAGGGAAGCTCATAGAAGAGAGACAATGAAGTTATGAATCAATAAGGGAAGAGATTGGGGGTTGAACACTATGTTCAAACTTAAAGGAAAAAGGGATGCAGACTCAATATGAAGTAAATAATTTCTCTAGAGTAACTTTTCTCTCAAAGTTGAATTATTTCTCCTCTTTCCATAGCTCGGAATTGGACCATTTATAGCCTTGAAATGGAACTGAAGAGTTGATTCGGAACATTTCCAGTATATGGAAGGCCAAGGATCATTGATATCCTATTGTGACATGGAAACCCGACACCATTTTTCATTTTTGGACACAAATCCCAATGTATGTGGGTTGTAGTGTTGCAGTCTGTGTATACGCATGTTGTATAGTAGGCAAGGTGCATATATGTGGAAAAAATGTATTTTGAGATCTGGGATTTTCAAAAAGGGATGAAAAGTCTGCATAGGGAAATGGAAAAAGGCCCTATGTGAAATATTTCATAGGGTGAGGAAAATATTTCTATAAAATATGCCCCCTAATGTGTGAGGTCAGAGGAGTATCTGCGATGGCCGAAATACTTTATAAAAACTCAGAAGTGGAGTGATGGGGAACCAGCTGGAAGGACTAGTTGCTCATTACAATATGTATTGACTTTGCATAGATGGTTTCCAAATTGAATTACACTACAGATCCATGTGAAAATATACCAAACAATTTTCCATGGCCATGAATAGGAAAATACAAATGCGGTTACATGCCAAAGGTTGTCATAGTCATGAACAAGGCCTAGTAGAACCAGTCTCAAAATAAATCTGAAGATATCTGTATACCATGGAGTACAATCTAATCTCCCATGATCATTGAAGTCATATAGGTACTGGTCCAATGAAAAGGAAGCAACAACTTAGGAAATTTGTAGCCACATACTGATGTCTTCAAGTCTTCTACACAATCCACCAAAGGTGCAAGTCTACATCATGTGAATAAAAGAGCTGAGATCGAACACAATGAGACATCGTTTGATTATAGGTCATTGATTTATACTGTTAACAAATGCGAGAAAACCTATCGATGATGAAAGTAGGTATCAAGGCACCAAGTACATTCTTACAAGTGTGAATAAAGGAGTCAGAGTTGAACACTTGAAGAATCCATCAATCAAGAGGCATTGATGTATTCCCAACTATTGGCCCTTGGTTATGGAAGGAAGCGAATAACAAGGAAGAAAAGGTGAAAAGCGAACTTCGCGGGAGACACAGTGACTGTCATTGGGTCGAAGTAAGCAAAAGAGAAGAAAATATGGAGCAAAGCGAGGAAATGCAAGCCGTTGGATGAGGAGATCAAGGATGACATATCAGCAAGGAATAGGGATCGAGGACAACTCAGCAAGCGGAAAAATCCATCGTTGGATGCTTTGGAGCACCGCATGAGAAGGAAGGAAAGACAGGCCGACGAAGCCCTGGAAAAAGGGGGTCAAGTTGACCTAGGGTTTTAGACACCTAGGGTTTTGGTATTTTAGGGTTTTGGCCTAAGGCTGTAGGTGAGGTGTTGTAATGTATAAATAGAGGTCTAAAGGGCCTAGGTTTGGTTGGTAATTCTATAGTACAATATTGTTGTTGATCTAGCTATAGTATTGAGTGAGGGATCATTATATTGAGAGAGAGAGAAGTGTTGAGAGAGAGGAAGCCTTCTAGTATTGTAAGATCTTATGTTGTGTGTGAAGGTCAAGTCCTGCAGCTGGGTGCACAGAAAGGGGAGAGAAAGAGAGAGAAGAAAGAGGATCTGCTAGCTGAGAGCGCAGATAAGCACTATATGCTTTACCTTAATGAATCAAAAGCATAGTTTTGTGGACATATCCCTAGAGAGAGGGTGAACCACGTACATCTGTTTTTGTGTGTGTGATTGATGCTTTGATCTCTGTCGTTGTTATATTGTTACCTGCCTTATTGTATTAGATCAAATCTATAGCTGTGAAGGAAATATCTAGCTTGTTGAACGGCAGATGCATGATGTATTGTTGTTGTAATAGATCCACTTGATATTCCCCTGGTTGTAGACATATCTGTCCTTAAACCCCCTCATAGCTTCTTCGGGTGATATTGCATCTGCTTCGCAGGTGTTGCCAAAAGGGCTAGTAGTTAGGGCTTGTTGGTGGGCTCTTGGAGCTAAACCCTGGGTCTACCCTTGTGCCAACAAATGGTTCCGTTGCCAGGATAGGAATATTTGTAAGGGAATGTCAAGGTGGTTCCCATCAAAGACAGAGATTCAAAAGTGGATAGAAGATCAAGAGAAGGACTTCGTTGAAGCCCAGAACAAGAACCATAATCTTAGTATAGAAGATTGGTTGGAGAAATATATCTTTACCGGCATTCACGAGATATTCTTTAGAGGGATCCATCAAGAGTTAGATGAGTGGTTAGCTAGTTTAGCAAATACCCAGTTTGAGATAAGACATAGATCTCCTATAGTTTGGACATCAGCGTTGATCCAGAAGGTTAAAAGAATTGATAACATTGTATCCAGGGCAATAGATCACTGGTTTGATAGTACCATTGGAGGGTATATCACCGATTTTGATGNCCGGCATTCACGAGATATTCTTTAGAGGGATCCATCAAGAGTTATATGAGTGGTTAGCTAGTTTAGCAGATACCCAGTTTGAGATAAGACCTAGATCTCATGTAGTTTGGACATCGGCGTTGATCCAGAAGGTTAAAAGGGTTGATAACATTGTATCCAGGGCAGTAGATCACTGGTTTGATAGTACCATTGGAGGGTATATCACCGATTTTGCTGTTGACAGAGTAGAGTCATACAGCCAAGCTGAAAGATATTTATTTAAAGGACCCAAAGGAAAATTTTTACAATTCCTGAAGTTGAGACTCAATATTTTTTTGCATGAGAAGAACATCTTAAAGATACAATAGATCAAGAAGATTTGAAAAGGCTAATGTTCAAAAATTTGGACAACGACAGTGACACAGAAGCGGGACATACATGCAGTGGAAGAGTATTTCGAGGGGTTCACCTTGAGAACCTCTTTAAGCAAAACTACGGGGAAGAGGGTTTCTACAGTGGAGAAGAGACAGATCTGACAGACAAAGAACATTCAGAACCCGTGGGGCCAGAGGAAGAAGGAACTGAAGAACTTTGTCGAAATGATCCAGAAACCTCAGGAACTGCGCAGGATACTGAAGTAAGTAATATCAATCCTCTTGTTGTTTCAGAAATGCTAAGTAATCATAACATTCCAAATCACCAGAGTTTGCAGAGCACTATTACTGGCAGCTCAGCATCCACTCAGACAGGAAACCTAGGAAACTCCATGGCAGATGAGATGAGGCTCCCTATCTTTAGAGGATATGGATCCGAATATCCTGATCAGCACTGGTTCCTGTGTGAGGCCATATGGAACATTAAAAATATTACCGATGAAGCTGTTAAAAGAAACCAGTTTAGCACTACATTGAGAGACCGCGTGTTGAGCTGGTACATGAAGCTTATCCAAGGACTTGTGCAGCCTAAGCCATTGAATGAGATCAAGTACGCACTGATTGTAGAGTTTAAGAAACCTAAGTCGGAGTCCCAATGTATTACAGAACTAAAGGAGAACAAGCAAAAGGTAGCCGAAGCTATTTGGGAGTTTGATCATAGATTCAAGACCCTTACAGGAAGATTGACCTTTAATAACCCGGACAAGCAGAACAAAGAATGGTTCATCGTTGCTCTCTTACCACATAATAGAGTCCCCCTGATGCAAAAAAATATTTCTTCACAGGTAGAAGCATTGGAGATCACCATGAAGCTTGAATCAGCCCCTATGGGAGAATCCAACTCAGGTATGAGTCAAATCTTGAGTCAGGCAACTAGTTTGTCTCTACAGGTCGAAGACATGAAGAAAGACAAGGGAAAAGACAAAAGAGAAGACATATGGTGTGTCAGATGTAGATCAGAAGGTCATGACAAGGAACACTGCCCTCTATTCAATGAATACTTGGCTTCTGGAGCTCCAATCCACTTGAAGCAAGTCACCTTACCTTGGTGCGAAGTATGTAGAAATCGACATCGCCCTGGTGAGTGCTATTACATGCAGAAATACGTTTAGACACCCACAAACTTGTATTGCACATTCTATAAATCAGTAGGGGATGACGATAGAGATTGCAGAGCTTAATATCTCATGCATGAAAGATAAAGAGACATATACAATATCCAAGGCGAAGTACATCAAGAAGGAAACAATGCATAGTATAACTCCCCAGGAAGAGGAAACTTCAATCCTCGTGGTGGATACAGAGGACGAGGATGAGGACGAGGAATGGGCCAAGGACGAGGACAAATAATCTATTATAACTACGCGTAACCAGGACATCTAGCAAGGGACTGTCAGAACCCTTGTGCCACTTTCAGTTATTGCAACTCCTTCGAGCATGTCAATGAGGACTGCCATGTGCTGCTTTCCAAGCTTCAGGAAAGATGAGGACCTTAGCAGAACCCACAAGTGCAATTGATCTATGTTGAACCTTGCACAGCAAACCCTAGAGTCGTTGTTATTACTCGAGGAGGCACTACCACAGGAGCGGATAAAATGACCCAAGGAAATATCACAGAAGACTCAGGCATCAGGAAAGCTGCAGAGAAGACCCAAAATTTTGATGCAAAGAAAGAAAGACAAATCTTTGAGGAAGCAAGGCAAGATTTCAAAGTAGATCAAGGTTCTTCCTCCAAAACACGACCAGAAATCAGAGAATATGGGATGCCTCAGGCATTTTATCAGTCGGCTTCGCCAAAAGGAGGAAAAGAGGTTAGTAAGCTCATTGAATTTTTATACACTTGTATTAAGTTAATTCAGGATGAGAACGTTGTGCAAGAACTACAGAACTTAATCAGGCAGTATGAGATAGGGAAGATAGACCTCTTACTGAATAGGGAAATACACCAAATTGGTAAGAAGAGAAGGAAAAATAAAGAATTACATTTGAATGCTCAAATAGGAGAGCATGATATAGACTATGTGGTCCTCGACTTAGGGTCGGAGGTCAATGTCATGATGAAGCAAACTTGGGCACTAATGGGAAAATCGAGGTTAATCTATTCCCCTATTAGGATTAGAATGGCTAATCAGCAATTTGTCGGCCCATTTGGACAACTGGAGCATGTCCCTGTGGACATCGATGGAGTTAGAGCCTTTGCAAATTTTGAGGGAATTGAAATTGTTGATGATAGCTGCCCTTACCCTACATTGCTAGGAATTGATTGGGCCTTTGACAATTCTACTATTGTTGATTTAAAGAAAAGGCGTATGACATTTGAAAGAGATGGACTTCAGGTCATTACACCCTTAGATCCCGATGAGGGTATGCGATACACAAAGCCCACCAAAGAAGAAGATCACGCATACGAATTGGAAAACATATACAAACTAACAGCCAGACAACAAGATTACATCAACCCTACAACCGATGGGAATCTAAGCTGGCGAAGTGACAGCGCATTCTCATCAAATTCATAAGAAGTGTTGAAGAACTGGCAGAACCAGATGTACAAAGTATCTACCAGAAGATGTGCTAGATTAACCAGAGAAGTTTGGTGGATCGACAAAACAGTCATCACTTTACCCACATTTGACAGTCTGAACCCTTTAGAAACCTTCTTATCAGATTTTGAAACAAGTGTACCAACACAACAGAGATTGTTGGCAATGGATGAGGCCCTGAAATCCACACCAGCTAGATGGTGGGGTATGCATAAAAGAAATATCACAGAATGGACACAATGCCAAACCTTGATGACAGCGCAGTTCTCAGCACAAGCAGTAAGTTGCGAAGTAAGATATACTGGTCGAAGTTTCCCAAAGGACCATGTGCAAAGATGTGAAGAGGCTTGGAGTGATATTCCTCAAGAACAATGGGTGCACAAATTCATCAACACACTGGACACGACTCCTATCAACTAGTACCTTCAAGTGGAGCTGTGCCTCATCACTACAGATTGGGAAGGTATGATTCAGAATTTTGTCACCACCTTTGCATTTGAATGTGAATATCCTTCAGTAGACCAAGCATTATAGATTGTGAGAAAGAAGGTATTCAAGGAAGCATCTAGCCTCCCTATGGAACAAGAAGAGGACGAATGGATTATGCCTCTCCAAAAATTGCAGATCAATGTCGATGACGACGATGATCTAAGGAAGGTAAACATCACTGAGACAGAAGGCCAAAGAGATGTGGAGGGACTAGGAGTTGAGATACCATTTATTGGTCATCCAATCAAGATAAAAAAGGTCAATATTGGAACAGAGGAGACACTGAATCTTGCCAATGTTGGAGATTATTGGGATGTTTCTACCATTAACAAGATTATAGAGTTACTACACGAGTATCAGGACTTGTTTCCGACCAAGTTCACTGATATGAAGGGTATCAAAGGTCCTATGGGATAAATGAGGATCCCTTTGAAACCAGGTGTGAAGCCAATCAAGAAAACACCCTACAGATTGAACCCGAAATATAAGGAAAAAGTGAAGATTGAGCTCGACAGAATGCTAAAAGCAGGGATTATTGAACCTGTCTAAGAATCGGAGTGGATTATCCCTATGGTCGTGCAAGACAAGAAGACAGGAGAAATCAGGATATGTGTGGACCTCAGAAAGTTGAATGATGCATGTCTGCATGACCCTTTCCCTACACCATTCACTGATGAAGTATTAGACAACGTGGGAGGCCAGGAGGTATATTCTTTTACAGATGGATTTTCAGGATACCATCAGATCAGGATTGCTAAGGAGGACTGCCACAAGACCACGTTTTCCATAGAATGGGGATCCTACAAATATACAGTAATGCCATTTGGACTGAAGAATGCCCCAACCATCTTTTCCAGGGTGGTGGTCGAAGCATTCAAAGAATTTTTGCATAAATTTTTAGAAGCATATTTTGATGACTAAATTGTGTTTAGTTTGTTGAAAAATCATATTGAGTGTCTAAGGATAATGTTGGATAAATGCAGGCAGTGTCAAATTGCTTTGAATCTGAAGAAGTGCATCTTCTTCTCACCATTTGGAGTGTTATTAGGCCATATTGTATGCAAGCAGGGATTGTTGGTTGATCCATCTAAAATTGCAATTATAGTTGATTTTCCACCTCCTACTTTAGTCAAACAACTGCGCACTACGCTAGGACATACTGGCTATTATAGGATATTCATTAAAGGTTATGCCCAAATCATAGCATTGATGGAGAAGTTGTTGAAGAAGGATTGTCAGTTTGTCTAGACAGATGAATTCTAGCAGAGCTTCGACACGCTGAAACAGAAGATGGTCACTACGCCCATTCTGGTTTTTCTAGATTGGGGAAAAGAGTTTCACGTACACATCGATGTGTCTTCTATTGCACTGGGAGCAGTACTGGCACAACTGGGAGAAGGGGACATCAACCACCCATTAGCTTTTTCTAGCAGGAAGCTATCTACGACTGAAATTAATTAC
>JASDQU010502245.1:27309-48670 GCA_032191745.1 Picea mariana | reverse complement strand
TTTGAACTGCTTCTTCAAATGTGGTAGGTTCTTCATCTAGAAGCTTTGTCATGTATGCTGCATAACTTGAGAATCTTTTAGGTCTTTTACTCTTTTTGAATGTTCCTTCTGGAACCTTGAGTCTTTCTGTGTCTTGTAAGGTAGCTTCAAGACAAGCTGGTCTTTTCTTAGTTTTAGGTATGATATCTGAATCAATGTTTTCACATGGCTCCATATGATGATCAGGTACTTCCTTTTCGTCATTTACGTTTTCTGTGCTTTCTTCGTTAAGTTATTCAATCTCTTCTTCTTCTATATTTTCTTTGATGGATTTCCTGAAGGCCATCCTTTCATTGAACGTTACGTCTCTGCTGACCTCGATCTTGTGTTGTTCTGGAATATATATTCTGTAAGCCTTGGATGAATCACTATATCCCACGAATATCCCTTTCTTTCTTGAAGGTTCTAGTTTATTCCTCTTGTCCTTGGGAATGTGGGACTAAACATGACATCCAAATATTCTTAGATTTTCCACATTAGGTTTCTTACCTGAGAAAGCTTCTTCTGGTGTCATGTTCTTCAATATACGATGAGGACTTCTGTTCTGCACATATATTGCTATCATTGCTGCTTCTCCCCATAAGAACATGGACAAACCTTGATCATTCAGTAAGGCTTTTACGGTTTCTTCAATAGATTTGTTCTTTCTTTCTGCTACACCATTTTGTTGAGGATTATGAGGAACAATCAGCTCCCTCCTAATCCCTGCCGATTTGCAGAATGCAATGAATTCCTTCGAGGTGTATTCTCCTCCATTATCTGTTCTTAATGTCTTGATCTTCTTGTTCATGAGGTTTTCTATCTCTGTTTTGAATTCTTGAAACTTGCTGAATACTTCATCTTTTGTATTCAGTAGGTATAGCCAAGTCTTTCTTGAATAGTCATCTATGAAGATTACGTAGTAGGAAGATTCTCCTAGAGATTTTAATGGCATCAGACTGCAAACATCTGAGTGTATTAGATATAGAATCTCCTTAGATCTGTTATTGTTGTTTGGGAATGGTTTCTTGATATTCTTCCCAAGGGAATATCCTTTGCAAATTCTTTCGTGTGTAGACTGCAACTCTGGTATTCCTTCAACCATGCTTTTGAGAAAGGGTAATGCTTGATAATTAATATGAGCGTACCTTCTATGCCAAAGTTAATTAGGGTTGACTTCGTCATGTACAAGAGCTTCTTCATTTTGTTCTAGTAGTCTGTACAAATTTCTTTCACGACTTCCGAAAACCCTAGCATTCTCTATGCTGGAGTCTTTATGCCATGATAACACTTTTCCATCCACGAAAGCTATTTTGTTTCCCTTGTCTTCTAGGCAACATATTGATACAATATTCTTTTCTAAACCAGGTACATATAAAACATTGCTTAAGTGAACATAATTACCTGTTTTCATTTTGATGGCGGCTTTTGCAAATCCTTCCACGGGGTAAGTGGTTTTGTCTCCAAGCTCTACCTTGTACGAGGTCTTCTTCTCATTTATATTTGAGAGTCTGGCTTGATATCCTGTCATGTGCCTAGAATCTCCTCTATCGATTATCCACATGTCATCTTCAATCATTCCGGTAAGTGCCGAGTAGTGTAAAAGACTGATTGTTTCACACATGTCTTCGGTTGACTGTCATGCCTTGATCCAAAACTTCAACTTCATAATTTATGTCTTCTGAGAGAGCCAAAAGGTGCGCTGAGTTAGGGAACATCTAAATATCTTCTTTTTGAGTGATATGCTCCATCGCAAGGTGCCGGATCTGAGGTTAGGGTTTCTGTAACTGCTTCTGCTAGTAACCCTAGCGACAATGTCTTTGGAAGCTTCTCCTGCTAGTAACCCTAGTGGCAGTTCCTCAGCGAGCTCAATACCCTAGCGGCTATGCTTCCTTCCAGCGTTTATACTGAATGAAGGAGGTGTGGGCCCATAATCTGTTAGAATATGAAATATTGTGCTCGTTTTACCATTGACAATACCCTTGTCACCCAACCATAGGCCGACGCCACCCTCCGAGCACCTTGACCTTGACAGAGAATAATATTGGTAGCAATCAATATCCAAGCAAGGCTAATGCACAAAGCAAGAATAGAAGCCAAGCTGATCATATAGTCCCACCATAAACTGGCGCAACACCTTCCCCAGAAACTTGCGCATAAAATTGCCAACTGCAGTTCGCAGAAACTGCTCTTTGCAATTCTGAGAAGTGTGAATAATGAGAACTGACGCCCCTTATTTATAGTGGTCTGGCAGACTTACTGGGGCTGACTTCTCCTTCTAGGTACTAATTAATTCACATTAATTATATTTCTGCAGCTGACATCTCGTCTAGGGTTTCCTTTACTTCTTTGCTTCCTTCCGGAATATTATAATCTTTTCATAGGTCACAATAGAGGTTCATACCTCCTAAAGCTACCATAATATCAACACCAACCGCCTGATTTACAGGCACCAACCCCCTGATTTACAGGCACCAACTCCTTGATTTACATGCACCAACTTGAATGAAGCTCCAACTCCTTGATTTGCTTGAACCGACTGGAAGGAGGCACCAACCCCTTGGCTTTACCAACTTTGACTAGAAGGAAGCACCAACTCCCTAAAACACAACCACCAATCTGCTAAATGAAGACACCAATATTCCCAAGCACCACCCTGCCACCCTGAAATAATTTTGTTTCCAATTAAAATTCCTTGCACCATGCAACCACCCTGAGACATTCTTCTTTCATCCTTTCTACTACTCTTCTCACCTTCATTCTCGCGAACTCAGACTCTTCATTACATCTCTTCACAACCAAACACTTAAAATTCACAAGATCTTGGATATTTATATAAAAAGATACACCCAAATATTTGTCCACATATCCAAAGGATACAATGTCGACTCTAGATGTCCACAACTCCAGGTTGCACCGACCTGTTGAAAACCCCTTCTTTTTCGTGCTTGATTTGTTCAAGAACAAGCTTGACATACAACTACCATTAGATCTATTTCAAGATTCAATCTCATCCATCGATTTTATTCATTGTCGCACAACACACCCTCGATGCTTAACAACCGTCCAATCTGTCCTTGATTTGATCTTGACCATTGATCTTCTTAATTGCCTTCAGGAACAAACTATGCAGTCATGATGCACGATTGTCATATCTTCTTCTCACATCAATTTTGGTCATGTTGATGGGCGAAATCGACCGTCCGTCAACTGGAAGAGTGGAACCGGTCCGGGGTTGTCTAAATAACCCAAGCCGTTTGGGATGAACCACCCTGATGGGTTTAGCGGCTCCGTTAGCCGATCTAAGTCCTAAGAAAATAAAAAAAGAAAACTACTCTAAACTAACTAATCTAAATGAAAAATAACAATTAAAACAAACTAATAAACTAATCTAACTATTATATGTACAATCTACTATCTAATACTATAATAACTCTACGAATTTAAACATCTAACTACTAACAGAAATAAATCTTATTCACAAATGTACAATATTCACAAATTACAGATTTGAAAGAAAACCTGCAAAACTCATTGGTAATATGTCCTAAGACAGCGAAACTAATTTTTTTTTTTTGATTTTATAATTTTATGAAAAAGAAATAAACTGAAAACTATCTAAACTAAGCAACTAAACTAATTACTCTAACTACAAATCTAAACTAATATATTTATCTAAGCTACTTATATTATACTAACTAATTAACTATTAAATACTAAACAACAAACTGACCTGAAGTAACGCTCCAGGTTTGTCCTGTGTATGCAATGATTGTCTTAGCTGATCGGAGGGAGAAAACCCGCACCGGATTATCCACGAGCTTCTCGTAAACTAGAAGCAGCTGTGCTCTTCAAATATAATTACAGGACAAACAAGACATAAAAATTTACAGCAACCTTATGATTTATAAATCTTCACATTTAGATAAATCTGTATGCAAAGATCTATACAAAATGATTCAATTAACGAAGAAGAGAAATCTGTGATTCATTAACTGAAACAAAATAATTGCTGTACTTTTAAATAATGAAAGAAATCAGATATGGATAGCACATTAATCAAATCATATCATCCTGCAATAGATTATGATAGCTAAAGTAGTCTATAATCAACTGCAAACTGATATGCATAAAACTTGAAACAAAAGTTTGATATATTGAAAGCGAAAGCTGTTACAAGACATCAACTTTCGTCTCAGTCTGAGTCATAAATCCATAGTCTGGTTCTCCCACAGTGAGGATGATGATGTTTATTACAAAAAATGACAAGTATTTAAAGACCTTACACAGGGTAAAACATCCCTGTGGAAGTTATCAAAACTGTTTACACAAATCTGGGAAAATATCCCAAGTTTCTATCCCTAACTCAAACTAACAACTTAAAAATAAAAACTACATCACACAAATATCTCCTAGACTGCCACAACATGTCCAATTGATTATTGCAATTCAAATGTACCTGAAAGAGGACAAAAATAGGCAAGTTAAAAGGATATTTTATTAATAAAATTGATAAAAATCTAATTTCTAAGACTAGCTACAAAATCCTGCGATTCTGTAGCTGGTCTAAATCAAACACATAATCGTTTTAAAATCTAATTCGAACTTAAAGAATATATTCAAACTATAAAAATTACTTGTATGCAAATTGAACAAACTAAATCGTATTCAACCAAAAGATAACAGAGATGGATACGCTCTGTTTAATTCATTATCACCAATTCGGGTATACAAAATCGTATCGAACAGTAATGAAATCGTTTTCATATCCAATTGAAATCCAAACCAACAGTTTTAACAAATCATATACAATCGTTTATGATGCCTCATCCATTAACAGGAAACATGATCGAATCCACACGAAATCAACAAGATCATTTTGAGATTGATACAACTGTGTTAACATAAACAAACGACCCAGGCTATTAGCAAATCAAATCAAAACTGGTATGTAAATTATCATAAACGAAATCGTAATAGGATTAATCGGTTGATAACAGGGTATGTGGGATTTGTCAAATGTTTGTTATTGCCAATTGGGGCAAACACAATCAATTGACAGTCCACAAAATCATCACTTGAATTCATTTCAAATGAACTATTAGTCGAATTTTCCCATCCGAATTCAACAGAGATAGAATCAAAACCAAAAGAGTAGCATCAAATTAATTTTCGATATGAATCCAACTCATAAAAGCAATCGTGTTAACTCAAGATACGCAGCATCAAGAGTGAATCGAACAGTTTGATTTTGACATAATCGTTATGAATCAACACAGTTCCATGATTTCGGCGAAGAGATCTTTTGCATAGGTCAGATATAATCCAAATCCAAACGACAATGTTGGCAAAACAGAGTCGTTTTTCCAATTTAATAGACTACATCGTATTTATCAAGCCAATTCAATCCTATGAAATCATTTCAAAAATCAAATCACAAGAACTAAATCAGAGCCGTTGATATCCAACGACAACAAAATCATGTTAAATCAAAACAGAACCGTGTTCTACTTTTAGCGTAAAAACCTCCTATTCAAGTTAGATACAAACAAAATCCAAGCGAAAGCAAAACCCATTGATTTCATTAATTCAAACCAACTGAATTATTGAAAATGAACCAAAACTAGTGAAAACCAATCAATTGCTAAACTGAGCACGACCAAATCGTATAACCAAATCATAACCTCATTTAATTTTAGCAAAATGAAAGCAATGTAGAGGATCCACAACATAACCGTTTTTGATAATCAAACTATGACAGAGTCATCTCTAACAATGGATAGAGCTAATTGAAAACCAAACTCAATTCATTATATTAATCCTAGCAATTAAAAAAAAACGAAATTGATATTGAAATTCATACCTAGATAATTAGCAGACTACTTGGTCATGATAGTTTGGAATTGACGAAGGCTGTTGCCGACTCGACATTCCTAAAAACGATCGAACCAGTGGTTTTCTGCTTCTTGTCATTAGCTTGAAGCTTGTCCCTTTCTCTTGTCAACACTGTGACTTGGTTTTCCAACGATTTGATTTTCGACTATAATAAGGGAACGTTGTTATAGTAGCTCTCCAGCCACACATCACATTGGACACATGCTGTCTGCTCGGGCTTCGAAATTGCAGGCGAGGGTTGGTTTAGATCACCGAGGGTTCCATTAGGTAGCTTGATCTCTGGGTAGCTAGGATTGTTTTTTAGGCAAGGGGGTAGATTAGAAACAAATTCATAAGGTGGCTCGGAGCACAGACCATGGGAATAAGGGTATTCTCCAGCCAGGAAGCGCTCGATATCAGAGTCCGAGTCTTCGCTGAGGACTATGGGTTTTTTATCAGCATTTGGCTTAGGTTTATTCCAAGCAAGTCTCGATATCAATTGAGCATTCTTTTTACCTTTGCTATCGACAGTAGGGTTACCCTTGACTTTCTTGCTCACAGGCTTTTTTACAGCCTCAACCTTGTCTGTTACAATGTCGGGTAGGTCGATATCAGGGCCGACCGAGGGTTTGAGAGAGGGTAAAAGGGCATGGAAAGGCACGGGTGGCCCGATCTTAGTCTCACTGACCACAGGCTTGTCAATTTGGACGGACTCTGAATCAGCAAAGCCATTTCGAGAGAGAAAAGATTGCCAATTATCGCCCTAAAGGTTCAAATGATGAACTACGATGAGTCTGATCAGGCCGTGGTGAAACAAGCTACTATCGGCCTTCTCTCGTTTAAACCTCTTTGACATCTTGTACAGACTACACAAGTAGTAAAATGGCATATTCAATGGATAACCCATGAAATTCATTAACAGTTGCAGGTGATAAAGAAAAACCAATCCATACCGACCCTCACAGGTCACAAATTGTTTGACCATTATCAAAAGATCATGCCACCGAGGTTTAAGCGTGGAAATAGGCATACCTTTGTCACAGGATGTGACTTTTCATGATACGAACAACAAAGGCCATGGCACCTCGTCGACTTTAGAGTTTTTAAACCATCGTTGGCCCGTGGTTGCCAATCCTATGGTAGAGCTAATGAACTCTTCACTGATTTCAAGCTGAATGTCACCTACTTTGGCCCTACACCCATCATAGGTAAGGGAAAATTGCTGTGCAACAAACAGATTGAAACCCTCGAACCTCTATACAAACGTGAGCCAACCACTATCCTCTAAATCTTTCCGGGCATTATCGAACAGTAGCAGGGCTTGATTACCATTCGACTCAATTCGCACCACCGGTGCCATAGACAGGAGCACACGGTGAGCGATGTGAACGAGCCAGGGTTTGACTCATAGCATACGCAGGAGCAGAATGCTCACAGGCTTACCCGAGACTAGCAAGGGTGAAATAGGGATAGGGGTAAACATTAATGACATATCGTGCGAAGGTGGTGGAGCTATTTCTGCCATGCAGAATAGTCATTACCATGGTACAACCGCAGGCGCTTAAAACTATTCAAATCACAATGCATATGTGTTACAAACATGCCACTTCAATCAATCAATCGAAACCTTTGGTAAGTGGATTAATCATTCATGCAAACAATAGTTATACCATAGTTTTTAAAACCAAAGCAATAAATCAAAATCGCACCAAGGGTTTGGTTATATGAAACATGTGTTGTATGTAACGTTTTATACCAAGGGTTTTGCCACAACACAAACGTGTTTTCAATCTGCCAATTGAGTCGATCAAAGAACATATAAATCCAAATCACCAATGTATCATAAACTTGATCACTCATGAAATGAAACTGTATAATCATTGAAAGAATGTCAAATGAGTACAGATCAAGAGGTCTTGCCAACTGTATAATGATAAGTAAAATGTAAACGCAATGGGCATATCGACAAGAATGATAACGACAATTGAGTGACGATTTTAATGCGATTTCGAAAGCCAACGTTTTCACGCTTACAGTCGTGAAAACAAGAAGAAAGGTAAGTGTGCAAATAGCGCAAAAAATAAAAGTGTCGTTTTATTTGAGAATTGCGACGAAAGTTAAGGTTTGCAAAACGCTGGTGTAGGCAGCTTATAAGGACAGTAGAAAAATGTGAATTGGCTGCCAATAGGTCGTTGATTTGTTCTCTATGCAATGTAACCATAATGCACAGTAGTCATCTGTTCAATATTATAATTGATCTTGACCGTCGATCTGTCTTCTGCTAATGCTTAGAAAAATTGTCTAAGTCTCACCATGGGTTCATGGATCTAAGCCACATTTCTTCACACTTCTGCGACCTCCAAATTGCACCCTCATGTTCCACCGCACTCATTTTTCACCCACACTTAGACACATATCCAAACAATTCACCATGGGTCTTTTGGACCATTTAATATATGACACATGGCAATTTTATGGGCCGTCAGATCTATGACATGTGGCTACCTCCTGGGCCATCGTATCTCTCTCCTTCTAGGTTGTCTGACCTGTGACACGTGCCGACCCTCTGAGACATCATATCTCGTACCTTATGGGTCATCCCATCTATGACAAGTGGTGACCTCCTGGGCCATCGTATCTCGCACCCTCTAGGTCGCCGAATCTCCTATTCTTGGTACTTAGTCATTTGTTCATACCTAGCTAGTTCTTCAAGATCTTACCATGGGACTGCAAGTTTGATCTTATTCTTATCATCTTCGCAATATTCCATTGTGCTCACTATCTCTGTGAAGTTTCGACAAGAACAATTTTATTGATCATATCCATAATCTTATCGACTAATTTTATCGATAAGTCAAGATAAGTCGATGAGCCTCTATCTCATCGACTAATTTTATCGATAAATCAAGATAAGAACAATTTTATTGATCATATTGGGGTTGAATCTCTGTGCACCAATCTACATCATTTTTATGTACCACTTCTTCGTCTTGTCCTGAACTGAGCATGCCTTCACCACAAATTTGCACCAACAATATGATCTATCAATTATCTAGTTGAAATATGTTATTGTTGATGTTGTAGGATTCCTAGCGATTGATCTGGGTAGAGAAAGATCCCTCGTCCTTGGGAAACACAAGCTATCATTACATCGGTTTCCTTGAAGATCAAGAACCCGCAGTTGGTCAACTGAAGAAAGAGGATCGATGGCCTTCATAACCTTAGTCTTTAACATGGATTGTCACCTGTGCATTCTCACATTTCTTTTGGCATGAGCTTAGTTCTTTGTCAATACAAGATCACTTGTAAATTATTTTGTTGTGAAATATAATCTTCATACTTTGCGACATAGAGATTAATGTCAATTTATAGACATTTATGGTTTTGGTTTATTTTAAAATTTCATTATTGAGGGGAACACACTTAGAGCATAAATCATGGCCTCTCACATAGATTTAGATCATATTTGTTTGATAAACAAGGTATTGCAACATAGAACATATACCTTCAGTAACCACTCACACAACCATATCAAAGCTCAACACACTGATGTTTTTACGTGGTTAAAACCCTCGAAGAGAGAGACAGTCCACGACCCCAACCAACATGGCTACTTTAGGCAATATATCAATGCAAAATAAAAATATTTTACACGAGAGATTCTCACAATTGATCATCAACAAATGACCCTCCATGTTCTTTAAATGGAGATCATGGACCAATCAGGTGTTAAGCCACAAATCAATGCAGTCGTTAAGATCTAGGAGAATATGAGTTGTCAAATCACTCTATGTCTAGAACATATCGTGATCGTCGGATTACATAACTACAAATTCATACTAATGCATACTAAATAAATAGACTAAGAAACACACTTTTACATAAAGACACATTAGATGAAGTTGATCTTAACTAACTCCTAAGTGTCTAAATATCCTAACATCCCCCCTTAAAGAACAACTTGGGATTGGATTGGATTTACAAAGGTAACACGATAGGAGAAGGAAGGAGGCATTAGATCCTATCCTCCCTTAATGACAACTTCTTGAACTCCTAACATAGATAAAAGTTTGGAAAACTTCGCTTTTGTAAGAGACTTTATGGAAATTTCTGCAACTTGATCTTTTGTAGGAAAAAATAGCACTTCAACAAGTCAATCATGCATGATCTTTTTGATGAAGTGCATGTGTAGATCGATGTGTTTGATACACTGATGTTGAATTATATCTTTGGCAAGCTGGATGACACTTTGATTGTCACACTAGAGGGTGGTCATATGTTGTTGTTGGAAGCCAATCTCTGAGAAAAATTGTCAAAGCCACAAGGATTCTTTAATTGCATTAATCATTGTTTGGTACTCTGCTTCCGCTGAAGAAAGATAAATAGTTTGTTCTTTCTTACAAGCCCAAGTGACAAATTTGGAACCAAGGATGAAAACATAACCTACAATAGAATTTCGATCATCAAGGTTGCCGACCCAATTTGAATAAGTGAAACCAACCAACAAAGGAGTCCCCCCTGAACTATAATGTATCCCAAACTAAATTGTATCCTGGACACACCAAAGTATCATTTTTGCTTCTTTCCAGTGGCTTTCATGGGGAGTTTGCATATACCTGGAAACAAGATTGACAACGTCAAAGGAAATATTAGGACGGGTATGAGTCAAATATACGAGGCTACCAACTAATTGATGGTACACAGTGACATCGAATTTGGGAGTAGTATAGATGGCAACAAGTTTGACTCCATACTGGAAGGGAGAAGGGGCTAGTTTAGAATATTCCATATGAAAGCAATAAATAAGGTCACATGCATACTTAGATTGGGAAAGAAAAATTCCTTCCTTGGTTTGCAATACTTGGAGGACAAGGAAATAATACAAATAGCCTAAGTTTATCATTTCAATTTTCTTCTTAAAGCTATATTTCACATGGGTTAAAAGTTTAGGGTCACTGACAATGAAGTTAAGGTCATCAAAATAAATAAAAGTTTTATGAGATGGCTTCCTACATTCTTAGTATTGACATTAGGGTCAAAATGACATATAGAAAAGTTGGTGTCAAGAAGAAATCTATCCATTTTTGCATACCAAGCTCGAGGAGCTTGCTTAAGACCATAGAGAGATTTCTTAAGGTGACGTACAAGGTTGGAGTCATTCTGTACATAGCCAGGAGGTTGTTCTATATATATTTCTTCATGTAAATCCCCATGCAGGAAGGCATATTCAACATCCATTTGATGGACCTCTCATTTATGTGTGGAGTCAAGGGCTAGAACAATGTATATGGAATTCATTTTGGCTACAGGGGAAAAGGTTTCATTATAGACAATTCCTTCAACTTGAAAGAACCCTTTGACAACTAATTGTGCCTTGTGTCTTTCAACACTTCCATCTAATGCATACTTAATTCTATAAACCCACTTATTTATGACAAGTTTTCTTCCTTTTGGAAGAGGGACAAGATCCCAAGTATCGTTCACCATTAAGGAATGATATTGTTCATTCATTGATGTGTCCCAATCTAGATGGACAAAATCTTATGCAATTGTGTCTAGATCATGAGTCTCTAAAGCATGATTCGAAAGAGATGAATCTTGCTATAACTGTGAATGTGTCTGAGGCTGATCTGTAGGATCATTGACAAGATCATCTGCTACTTCTCATGTTGAATAGACCCATCTAGGAAGCGGTGGTGCTAGTGTAGGTTCATGTTCAGTGAAATCATATAGATGAAGGTGAGAAGGTGGAGGTGGATCTTCATCCTCAATGTCATTATCTAAAGAAGAAACCAGAATAGGAACAAAAGATGGCACAAACGTCGAAGATGGCTCAGATGCTGAATATGGAACAACCGTTGAATTAGGCTTGTAGACTAAAGAGATTTTCACCAAATTTAACATCTCTTCTAATAATAATTTCATTGGAATGAGGTTGAAGAAGTCAATAGCCTTTGAAATCTTCAAAATATCCAACAAACAAACAATTCTCACTTTTAGGCTGTAAATATTTCCTTTTTTCATCAGGAATGTGAGCCCATGCTAAACTACCAAATACATGGAAGTGGCTTACATTTAGCTTAATTTTAGTCCATGCTTCTTCCAGTGTTATATTTTTTACATACTTTGTGGAGAGTGTGATTTACTATGTAATTTGCACAGTTGATGGCTTCCGCCCAATAATGGAGACTTAATCCTTTATATTGGATCATACAATCAACCATTTCTTTTAATGTGCAATTATTTCTCTTAAGAACACCATTTTGTTGTGGTGTATATGGAACAATATGTTGCATTTGAATGCCCTGTGTAGTGCAGTAACTTGTAAATTTGTTTTTCACATATTCACCTCCATTATTTGTTCTTAACCTTTGAAGTTGATGTCCAGATTGTTTTTCTACAAGGGCGATGTCCAGATTGTTTTTCTACAAGGGCCTTGCAGGCCAAAAATATGTCAAAAACTTCACTCTTAAGTTTTAAGAATTAAACCCAAGTGTGTATGGAGAAATCATTAATTAAACTTAAGAAGTACTTGCACCCAGAGAAAGAAGGATAAGAAAGAGGACCACACAAATCACTGTGAACAAGATGCAAATAAGCCGAGGCATGTTTTGAAGAAATTTAACACACAAGATCAATCAGAACAAGAACTTTGTGAAAAATTCCTCAAGCCATATTCTTGACTCATTTTCTCATTGTATTCATTTTAATGATACAAATATATAATTCAACAATGAAACCACCTCAATTTCTCTCACATCAACACCTCATCAAGAGATAAGGTAGGAGGAGGCAAAATAGGAATATAGAAACACACTTAGGATAAAAACTATATCCTTAAATGTGAAATACATAAAGGTGGTATACTAGGACTTCATGATTGTATACGAGTAAAAGGATAGCATTCCCTCCCTCAATCATAAGTCCGAACAATAATACCAACAATGCAACATAAACTGATATCATCTCCAAGTCTTCATGTTGAAACTCCCGAGCCGAGCCTCAATGAAGAACTACTTGAAAAACTACCAAATACGGATGCTGGAAACTATGGAAAATCTCACCATGTAATCATGTGAGTCAGAATGCCTATAATTTGTTCATTGATGTGATCTCCAATATGATGTGAATGAACCAAAAGAAGTGAATCAACTACAAGTTTGACACATCCCTGAAAATGCCTGACAACTCAATCAAATGTGAAGATGCAATGCACAAGGATCCAACTTTCTTCTGCTAGGTCGAATGGCCTTCCAGGTGAAAACAATGTCCACAATATTGCTCTCAAAATCAACATCCCCGTGTATGATTCAATTGCGAGTCAATGAACCATAATTATTCCAAAGTCTTCCATCTACATACTGTAGTTGCCCATTTGGAAAATTTGATGCTCATCTGGCATATTTGATTTTGTTATTGTCGAAACTTTCGACCTGGCAACCGTCTTCAATTCCATCATCAATTCCTCGCTTTGTTAATTGGAAGGAGAGGCCACAAGTGGTTTCACAAACCATATTCACTTGATTTTTGAACTCCCCCCCTTAAGGTGCAAGAGAGTTTTACTGTTAGTTGTCAACTGCAAGATGTCTCTTTGCTCGAGATTGAATTCTTCGGTAAGACTTATATAATCTCTTGTTTTTTGATGAGCACTACCAAGGATCGATCATGCATAATGAATCTTTAATCTTGAAATTTTGTTTCTCTTGGAACATTTATCTTATGGATGATTTGACTTGCCACAATCCTGACAAGGATGGAGATAAAAAAACTGATCTCCCATATGATCAACTTGATTGCAATGTTGGCATTTTTCATTCTGATGTTGAACTCGAATAGGTGAAGTTGAAACTTCTTGAAAGAATCCAACACTTTGGAAATGGATTGGTTTGGAATAATCGAGAATATGAAAAGTTACTTCTGATACCTGTTCTATGCTTATTGTTCTTGATTTCTTCCCAAGGTATAATGATTGTCTTGGAAAGAGAAAGTTTAACTTGATCTTCATTTTTATATGAAGTTGTCTCACTGAATTTCTCCTACATTGAATGTTGATATGTATCATCATCGTTGTTGTGTTCGAAAAGAGGGTTGTTCTAAGCAAAAACTAGTTCAAAATGCTTCACCGATTCCTGATTTAATCATTCAATAGTTGGGATTGATCTTGAAGAAGTCTATCTTTAGCTTGCGTCACTTGCAAACAAATTAACATTGATTGAAGAGTTATTTTGTGAAGTATGATTGCATTGTCTTCAACAATGTTTATTAGAGTGTTTAATACCTCTAATAATTTAAGACTTTTCTCTATTTGAAAACCTGAATGATGTCTTCTTGTAACTCACTCACTTGAACTCGCTTGCTTGAAATCACTTGCTTGAACTTGTTTCCTTGAACTCACTTGCTTGTACTACAAGCTTGCTTGAAATCCACACTTGCTTGAACTCCACACCTGTTTGATTTTTCTTCCAAAAAGTTGAGGGTGTCGGATACTACCGAAAATGCACCCCAACTCGTGATTTTTACAATGGTTGAGTTTACTCAACCTTGTTAATTTTCACTCAACTATGTGGATTTAGAAATACAATGAAGACATATAATGACTCAATTAAGTCTTGGGTGTCGAGTTCAATCGACAATGCACCCAAAAATTACAATTCAACTCAAATTTAATTTCACACTTACAAATGAACTATTGCAAGTATATTTTGCAAAACCAATATTGATTTAGAGGTTGAATTGATGTAAACTAGAATGAATATTGATGTATATTTGTTGTGGAAAGCTGATGTGTTTTCAACAATTTTAATGCTTGAATGTTCTTCATGGCTATTTGATTGCAGGTGCTTTGATTGCATGTGCTTGATTGTATGTGCATGAATAATATTAATTGTGTGTTCTCGACAGATGTATGGTTGTGTGAGAGATTACAATTGTTTTTAACATGTCAAAACCAAACACAGGGCATCATAAGCACCCACAAAATCATACATAATTGCACACAAATACAAGTGTTCTTAGACATCCTTATTCCAATTTCAGGATAGGTCTATAACAAATCCTCCACCAAAARAAAMTTATTATTAAAGTGAGATGATTACAACACTATTTTTATTGACATAAAAAATAGTCATTTACAAAAGTGACATGATTACAACACTATTTTTCTTGACATAGAAATATGCATTCATTTACAAATGACATCAAGTTCACCAATTTCCTTCATTTGACTCTAGAAGCCACTTTATTTCTTCATAAACACTTTGAATAAATAAATAAATTACAGTGCTCACTTGTCCCCCTCCCATTGAAGTAAAGTTTTTGAATTTTGATCATAGTGCTCACAATGCACTCAATTAAGAATCCACATCAAACTCAATCCAAACTTCACCAATGCACAACGCTCTAATTCTTTCTTGCCACATTTTGCTTTGGAGTGCATAGATTTACTGAGCATTGGACATATTTACTGGGCAAAATTCGAGCCACACGTCGTTGTTCTTTCCAGTGGATCAAAACGTTGTATCTCCAATTTTCTGTTCGTTCCATGGATTTTGCTTTACAAACTTTGGATTATCATTAAATTCTGAATATAATAAACCTACGAGGGCTGGATTCTGTGTGATAGGAGCCAACGATGTGAATTGGTTGAAATTCGGGTCGAATCTTCATTAGAATTCACTAACATTACAATGGGATGGATTATATTGTTCAAAATTGTCAAATACCAAGACTCCTCCCATAAGAAACAACAAATTCATCACACAACATATAAGGTTTGCAAAAACAATTTAAACAAATTTAAGTACATATTCATTGCCAAGCTTCCGCTCATTCAATCTACTGGTAGATTTGGTTTATGACACTTCTTCCCTTTGATTTCTCTATTGGCTACATCACTTGAGTCTTGAACCATGAGCTGAGTACACTATTTCCCAACTCCCTTGGCAGTGTGTCTTTGCCATTGTAGCCGCCCTTGAACACAACCGCTTTCCTCATGCACATCTGTCAGAAGCATAAGATGGAGTGCATTACTAGTTATGTGGTTGTGAGCACATGTGGATGTCCCTCAAATCAGAATCTCGTCCCTCTATGATCGACAAGATCATCCGCAACATAATCGACTATTGGTAGCATGGGATGTGCCCATTTGGGTCTTTGATATTCATGCTCAATATCTTCTGAATCTGATTCAGAAAACATACATGAAATAGAGCAGGCATTATCTCGAATGAATGGAACAAAATGATGCATATATACCTGTGTAGAAGTCTCTGCATGTGGCTCCTAAGATGCAAAAGTCTCTTCAAATTAAGAGGCTTGTTCTTCTGGTGGCTTTTTCGTTGGCGTTGTCTTGTCAATCTCCTGCATGCATTCTTCTCAATCTTCCTTTACCCCGAGTAGGACCTCCAATTTGGTCCATAGTTCATCCAGAGTTTAGAGTGATGAGTCCTCTACATGATATTGTAGTTCAGGAGAAACAAACATGCAGATAAGTCTGAGAGCCATATCTTGTGTGTTGAGAAAATAATTTTTCTCTTCTGGAGAATTAGGCTTTGCTTCTATTCCCATGGTTAGTTGATGTAAGTCTCTTCTTCCGAGAAAAAGAAGAATCTTTGGCTTCCATTCAAAATACTTGTGTGGCGTAAGAAGTATTAGCGACGATAATTATGTTCTTTCTAACTATTGCAATCCTATGATCCTGAACCTGCAAATAAGTTCTTATGCACCTTCTCCTAGCAACAAAGCTATGATACCACGTGAAATTCACAGAGAACTTAGCTAGATAAATTCACACAAATCTTGCAAAAAGAACTAGAGAGAAAGAATCAAGAATGTATATACAAATTGTATTACACGAGTGAGTAATAAATACATGAATAATCCTTAATAATAGGTCAATGCACCATAGATAGTTGCATGACCAAGAGAATTCACCTTTGTGGTGATTTAGAGTGAAATAGATACTCACTGACAAAAACCGGAGTTTCACTGCCAACCCGTATGAGTCAATTGTCAAAGCAATCAATAGTTAACTGAGTCCACACATGTGGAGGAGAGATAAGAGCATGCATGCATGAGATATACACCCTCTTTATATTGAGAATGAAAAGAACAAATGTTGCATGAGAGAAAAGCAATTGTTGCATGCATGAGTTGTCCTCCATTAGTTTAACTGAACTCACCACTAGTCTAATTGAACTCCTAACCGAAGTCAAACTAAATAGGAAGGTGCCCCTATTTTGTAGGAAGTGCCATGTTTTTCCTAAATATGCTCTAGATAACACCCTCAACCTTAGACTATCAAACATAGGAAAATTAATCACGAGGTGAGTGTGTAATTACTCCAACAAATTTTAAAAGCCGAATAGTCATACCTCCTTCTAGTGATGCGTGCACATGCTTGAGATTGTTGCAGATCCGTGATTTGTGAATCGATGTATCATAGTTATTTTCTCAATCTTCAGAATACTATACCATTCCTTGCTTTGATACCAACTCAAGAAATTTAATACACAAGATCAATCAGGACACAAACTTTGGCAGAAAATCCCTCAAGCCATATTCTCGACTCATTCTCTCATTGTATTCATTTTAATGATACAAATATATAATACAATAATGAAACCACCTCAATTGCTCTCACATCGACACCTCATCAGGAGATAAGGTAGGAGGAGACAAAATAAGAATATATAAACACACTTAGGATAAAAACTATATTCTTAAATGTGAAATACATAAAGGTGGTATACTAGGACTTCATGATTGTATACGAGTAAGAGGCTAACAAGTTTGTCAAAACTATTTCGATGATGTTTGCCAAGAACAAAAATGGCACAAACACCATCTCTACAAAAAATGAGAGGAAGACCAATCGACATATGTTGATTACATAGTTGTTTTAATGAGCAATCGTTTAGATGACCAAACTGTTCATGCCAAAGTTTTCCCAAGTCATTGCTATGAGCAACAAAATATGATGAAAAAAATGATGACCCAAAGTTGTCAAATTTGTACAACCCGATATTATCATCAACAATTGTAGTTGCTAGGACATGCTTAGGATCTTTTAAATCCTTGATAAAACTTGGTGAGGTGAAAACTCTACTGTTTTACCTTCACCTGAATGAGTGATATGATACACTGATAGAAGTTTGTAGGAAAATCTTGGAACACATAATACATCATTGAAATAACCATTATCTTCATGGATTGTTCCAGACTCTACAACACTAATAGATTTATCATCACCAACGAATATTTGTTTGGTGTTACATTCATTAAGAGTGGAAAAAATGGCTTTATCCTTAGCCATATGATAATATGCTCCAGAATCAATAAGCCGCTCATCAGAAGAAGAAAATAAAGTTGCATTGAAGGAGAAACCATAAGCAACAAACGTATGTCCATGAGAAGAAGAGGTAGAAGAAGAAGAATCAAGATTGATGTTGTTGTTATAACATCATTTGCCACCTCGTATGCATTGATGCACTATTCGTTTGATTCATATACCTTTTCCCTACTTGCAGACTCAACCCCCCTTTATTCCTCCTCGAGAATTACTAAAAACCCCATGTTTTGATATGTATGCGCCCTATCAGTTATGCACCTCATGTACATACACTTGTTTCTCTTTATCAGTCTGCGTACACATTTTTTTTGCTAAAAAAAAATATATATTTTTTCTAAATTTCGGGCAATGTTTATGAGTTTCATTGGTCCCTGACCCCTGTTTCTCGTGGATAACTACTCTAACACTTGTTTGGAGTATAAAAAAAAGCCAAAGGGGTGGAAAATAGATGATTGATGCCATTTGGCACCATCATGCTGGCCATTTATTGCCTAGTCCGCAAGCCCCTTATCCCGTGTCTTTGAATTATTCCCTTCAAATATGGAAACCCATGTTTCCAATAGTCTTTGCTCCCCTTATATTGTCAGAAATAGACCACTTCTATTTCTCAAACCTACTTGAGTGAAGAATTTGGAGGTTGAGTTGATCATCATTGGCCCATGTAGAGGGACCTGGATTTTGGTTCCGTAGCAATGCCACAATGATTACAGTTTGTAACAATCCTTACCTTTGTTGTTAAATTAATAAATAACTCTCTTTCCCATCCAAATTTGTGTTTAAGTTTATGATTGTTACATTTGGGCATTTAATTATCTAGAACACTAATGGACTTGATTTTAGTTAAGCATCTATGAAAATTAGTTTTTTGTAACTACCTATTGTATAATTGTCTTCTTCCTTGTGTGCAGAAGGTTGAAGGAACTGTATGAGTGGAATGTTGGAGCAAAAGTTTCAATCAAGGGATCTACATCAAACGATTGGATCCAAGTTTGTCTCCTACTTTCTTTTCAAAAGTTAGTTAGTTAGTTACAATTTGCTTGACTGTATTTTTGGGAATGAGTGAGGTCTTTTGGTAATTGCTTTGTTGTGGTTGTAACCCAAAACCATAGGAGAAATTTATCTATCAACAATTTGTTGAAGTTTTTAATCATTTTCCAACAGTTAAAGTATTATATTCTTTTATTATTATTTAATATGCAAAAGGATCACAACTGAAAGATAGATATCCACAAAACAGTAAGATATATCCTCAGGGAAACCCTCAAGGGGGAGAAAACCCTGCAAACTTTCCTTAGTATAGATTCCTCCAACATGTACAATATCATACAATGCTCTTTCATGAAATCAAGACCAAAGAGACCCAGACACGAACCAAGAATAACCTCTGAGATAAGTGCACACTACTCTCTTGTACTTATGTTCAATGAGTAATCTCAAAATGACTCGATATAACTTCTATTTATACTCTAAAAGAACTAAAAGACATGACTTATCAATAAACCCTTTCACAATTACACTTAGGAATAACTTCTGATATTACTTAAAATCTCAACACTCCCTCTTAATGAGGAAGGTATTCTATCCGACACAAACTCTAACATTGTCGCCATCCACATGAGCTCATGACCATTGACTGTCATACACATGAATCTATACATCATAGGAAATCCATAGTGACTTCACAGTGTTGGCTGCTTCCTGTCTGCGCAAGGGTTATAAGACCCAAGGTTCGGTTTTCTCGTGACCAACAAAATCCTCAAGACACCGACCTTTTCGGCATCACCTGATTGCGCATATAAAGTCTCACCTGAGGTAACTATTGGGGCTGCAAGAAACTTATTTCTGCGGCAGTAAGGGAAAGGGAGGTTGCTGCGTGAATCATTCTTCCTGATCTTAACTTATGTATGTTACTGATTATTACCTAAACTATCACTGCCATACATGAACATTACAACATAACCAATCCATAGACTAAATCATTTCTGTGAAATATATTATCATTCATGAACACATAAAGACAAGTAATAACACAAGACACAATATCCTCTCTAAACTTCTTCTTTATTCATCTTCTTTCTTACTAATTGACTATTACATTCAAGATCTTTCCATAACCTCAATTATCTTTCATGCACACAGTCTCACACTCACATATGCATACCTCTCTCTCTCTATATCTATCTATCTCTCTCCCAATCCCGTTACATATTTATACCCCAAAATCTATGGTTTCAAGTTCTATTCTTATCTATCCCAAAATAGCCCATTACAATGCATGGCATAGCCATCTTCAGTTAACTGGCTATTTGCCTTCTTCTACTTCTTGTTCTTTATACAACTTTTCTCTTGTCCTTCTATTTATGGAAAGTCGCACTATCATCGTTTGCGCTTCCTTTTCTCGCTCACTTGTTTTATCCTTTTGTCTCTGCGCTGTCTTCGTCCTTCTCATCCTTTTGCACTCTTTCAATCTTCTGTGTGAATCCTTACTTCTACACTATTATTTTATACTTAGGATTTTATATTAAAAAATTGCCTGTCCAACAGGCCCCCAGCACTCACCCGTGGCTCGTCCCGAGCCAGTCAGGCTTGTTGCCTGTTCTTCCATGCCGCAATGAATTGTTGCGTCATATCCTTATTTGTTTCCACCTCTATGACAATGGTGGCCTCTTTTACCGTGCCATGTTTCTGATTGCTTAGTAAGTCTTGTTCCTTTGGTTTCTTTATGTTTCATCGCAATATGCCTTAGTGGGTCCTCCTTTTCCCTGATGGTGGCTTTAGTTCGGATGGAACCATTTGTTGTCTACTTCTTGTCTGTGCAGGGGTTATAAAACCCAGTTTCGGTTTTCCCGTGACCAACAAAACCCTCAAGACACTGGCCCTTTCGGCATCACTTGCTTGCGCAGATGAAGTTTCACCCGAGGTATCTATTGGGGATGCAAGAACTAGGTTACTGTAGTAGTAAGGGAAAGGGAGGCTGATGCGTGAATCATTCTTCCTGATCTTAACTTATGTATGTTCTTGATTATTACCTAAACTATCAGAGCCATACATGAACATTTCAGCATAACCAATCCATAGACTAAATCCTTTCTGTGAAGTATATCATCATCCATAAACGCA
>JASDQU010502244.1:4829-52630 GCA_032191745.1 Picea mariana | reverse complement strand
AACCATGAGGATCCACGTGACGTGACACATACCACCGGAAAGAGCATGATGTATAATATCCATCCATGGGTGTTGTATCTACATGTGAATTTTCCTTCATGTCCAAATAACTTCATCAATCTTGTGGTCCAAAACCCATGACTAGGGTTGACATCAATGACAACAACCAATCTTCCAACACCATCTCACACCCCCGTGAGTGCTACTATTTTGGGATCAACTTTACTTGGTTCCACTTTGCTTGGGTCAAATACCAAGGCAATCCATCTATTAGTTCTCCTTCATAAGGAGACGGGAGTCAAACTTCTTGTCATGGAAGAGGTACACACCCACTAAATCCCTCTCAAGGGACATGCCCATTACCTACACACATGATGGCTGGATATAATCCTTTGCCAAATCCCCCTTTTCCATACCTAGCATCCCTCAAAATTCCCGATTTAACCAAACTCATGAATGACCCTATTTTACATGATGCCACTTGGCCCAATATGCCAACCAAATTTCCTTCGGACATTCTAAAGTTTGAAGGAAAACCAAGGGAAGACCCCACCAACCATGTTATGACCTTCCACTTATGGTGCTCTTCAAACAACATCATGTATGATTCCATCCGCTTGAGGTTATTTCAAATAACTCTCATGGGTTCATCATCCAAATGGTATGTGGATGAAAAACTAGGGTCCCATGTGACCTTTGAATCATTGGCCAAAGCCTTTTTGACCTTTTTCCAATTACCGGTTCATTGTGAAACTGGTTTAGAGATTCTCTCTGAGTTCAAACAAACCATTGTTATCCATATCGCCAACCACATCCATGAATGGCGTTGGCAACGTAGTTTGTGTAAAGCAGAAACCACCAAAGAAAAACATCTTGATTGGTTTCTCAAATCACTCGTCCTTGTGATTACCAAGGATGTAGCATTCACTTATCCTCAATTAGAAGAGGAGGCCATCAAGGCCCAACAATTTGACCTCATATATGCCCAATCAGGATACTTATACACAATATTTCCTGATGCACCTAGACCCCTACCATTTGGCCAGGACAAACCTGGGATTTCTCACACTACGGATGGGTTGATTGGTTCTATGACACATCTCAACCCTTACAGCCACCCATCACCTACTTATGGTGAAAATCAATATACACAAACATATGGAGGGATGTCTTATTACCCTCCTCCCACTCACCAATAGTCATATCCTGTGTCTGCCCCTCCACTGTTGGGAGGACCCCACCGGTACCCCTGATGCATGTGGTTTCTCAACCAAGTACGAGTTCACCCCCAACTCCCACATATAACCCCAATAGTGGTTGAAGTACTTCAACTTCTTACACACCATCTAGATCATCTTCACAAAGCAATCCATATTTTCTATTTTCTAGTCCCCAGCAAGGTGCTCCTCCACCAGGAAAACCACATGCCAGGGTTAATTTTGTTCAGCCCTCTCCCATTCAGCAGGTTCATGATTTTGAATAGTTGAATATGAAAAATCTGTCCCATTAGTCGAATAATGACAAGAAGAAAGGAAAAAACTAAAACAATAACAACTCGGGACTAGGAGGAAATAACCCCCAACAAAATCGACCCGCTGGGGGCAACCAAAATCAAGGCAAACAAAACCCCCAAGGGGTAACAATAAAAATCAACCACGATAAGGGAAGAACAATAAACTCAAAAATAACTTCCCTTTCTCTCTATGTGGTGAGTATGGACATTATACTCACCATTGCCCCCAAATTGTCGATTTCAAATGTATGAAAGAATCCATGAACACTCAATGCCCCTAGCCCCGCCTGCCGCTGAACAGGCACCACAACATTATTTGCAACCACCACCTCTGACCATTTTGAAAAAACTTATTCCACACCAAGGTGTGATGAATACCCAACAAGAGATAAACTCTTCCCCACCACAAATCGAGCAATATCAAAACCCAGGTCCCAATCAACCCAAAAATCCGGTCGATCGCAATATCCTCCATACCAGCAAGGAAGAGATTCTTTTACAAACACACGGTCATCAATACAGAGTCCCTCCCGACTCTACCCCAACCACCTCATGGACAACTCCTGATATAGCCAAACAACCATTGATGATCCCACAACCTAACAATGAACCCAATCCTCGTATACCCCGTGTACCTCTTTGACAGAATGTACATAACCCTCCGGCTCAAGCAACACATAACTACAGTCTGGTCAATGACTTAGCATAGTCTCCTGCCTCCATGTCTATATTGGAGGTCCTCCAAACCTGTCCCTCACAGTGCAAAACCTTGCTTTCTGCCTTTTTTTTCCTGAGTTTGCACTTAAGGATCAAAGCACAATGTCAGGCATCATGAAATAAGGAAAGTTTAAAAGTTTGCTTTTTCTATCTCAGTTATGTGAGAAAAATTCCTTAAATTGAATTAATAGTATAACAACTCAGAGGTTTTTTTTTGTGTCTGAGTTAAATTTTAAAATATTGGATGTAATGAGAGAAAAACATAAAGCTGTTAGACAAAGCAAGGCATCAAATACAAAAGAATCTTACTTTGTTATAGAAGAAGAAAATAGATAATGTAACCTTTAATGGAGCATAAACTATAGTAATCTAATTAACTCACAGGTCTTGTATTTGCTAATAGCCAATACAGAGGAAAATCTGTTTGTTATCAGATAACTGAATGAAATATAACCACAATAGATGTTGTACTAAATTGCGATTAGGCATTCATCAAGGAAGTATATAAAAGATGTTGGAATGTGAAAAGACAAAAGAACACATAACTCGAACTGGACGAAATGTGGAATCTCTGGTATGCACTTGTATTAATCCTTAATGAAGATGTTTTCTAAATTACAACCAGAAAGAAGCATCCCTTGTTCATTCTTTCAAATATGCATTTATACAAAAGTTCTTAGCCCCAAACGGTTGGAATACCTTTATCTTTAGAATAATTAAAATTACAAAATATAGAAGTTGAAACGCTTCATTTGCATCTTCTTGATCTTCTCGTTATGATGACATGGGAATTTTCGTTTTCTATCTTCTAGATCTGAAATAGATAATGTACACAGATTGTATCATTGGTTTCTAGAGGTACTACCCTTTCCCTGCTCAATACATTTGATACATCTGCCCACAAATTGAGCTACCAACCTAGAGGATTCTGTTAAATTATTAGTCTCAAAAGTGTATAATTTATTTTCCATCTGAGGCAATCTCCCTTCTATCCATCTATCTTCTGAAATAAGAGACTGCAGTTGTAGATTAGGCTTCACTAGACATTTTTCTATTTGAGCAATATCAACCTGTTTTATCTATAATATTTCAGCTTGGGCTTCTTCCATATTTGTCTTAATGTCGAGCTGATGTTTGGCTATGTCAATCTGACCCAGTATCCCAGAGCTATCTTCTTTATCAAGGCCTAATAATTCTTTGTCGAGTAAACCAAAATATTCTTCACAAGATTCTTTCACTTCTTTAGCCATTTTCCTACCTTCAACTATGTTATACTCCCAAGTTTTTAGTATGATATCACCTCTAGTTTGTTCCGAAATGGAAAATTTGGAAGCCATAGCTATTCCTTCTCTTGTTGATGATATAACTGCTTCTTGGAAGGTAGTCCGGGCAACGATAACCTCTCTCTCTCTTAAAACAATATCACTTAATGCTTGATCTATCACCTGAAAATGATTTTGGACGATTTCTACCTTAGAGAGCAGGCTTTGTTGTGTTTCTTCTAGTTTCTTTTGCACTGCCAGTGCCTGAGCTCGAAACACTGTTATATCCACAACCATGCTTTCAGTAGAGATTAATTTCTCTTGTAGTTGTTGTACCGACTCCTCTTGTTGGATGACCCGTACTTGGATCGCTTGGGCAGTCTTGTGCATCTCCTCAAGGTCAGATTTAAGCTGTTGGATCTCTTGTTGGTCACTGGCTCTAGCCTGTTCGAAGTCTTTGTGGGCTTCGATTTTGATGTTCTTTTCTATAGCCATTATCTGAATATGTAATTGTCCTATCAATATATTTTTCTGTCTCAATTGCTCTGCTATATTGTCGACCAACCACAGATTTGCTGTAGCGAAAGCACCTAGTGACCCAACCATCTCCTTGGCGAGTTCTGAATCTTCTAAGCCCTATCCATCAAATATAATTCTCTACCTTTTGGTTACTACTTATTTTTGTTGTGATTCTCTTTGGAATATGTCTCTCCTTTTGGTGCTAAAGAAGAAGTTTGAAGGAGGTATCTCTTCAAGTGGGATCGGGGTAAGATCGCTTGAAAATATAACTTCGAGATTAGGAGTTCCAAAACTTGACTGTAGAGGGGTTAGTGCTGAAATAGGATTGCCTACCTCTGTAAATTGCTTTCCTTCTACTGTTCTGGAGGTATCAACAGGAGTAGCTGGTGATAAAGGAAGTACAATTTGATTATGTTTTGGACGTGTCTCAAATTGCACCTTTGTCTTCGACCCTAAATATCTTGCCTGCGAGGTTTCTAATTCTTGTGTAGACACTTCAGTATTCTTTGGGAATTCCTCGGTAGTTTGTTTATCAGAAAACTTTGGTTCAAAACCTGGAGGTATGGATACCTTCTCCAGAGGAGTGATTTTCAATTCTCCCTATAGTATTTTGGGAAAACTACTTCGCATGTGCCTTTGGAAGGTGAGGAAACTGGACTATTGGTCAAGAGGAAACATTTGGACTCTATCTTGTACCTCCTCATAGGATCTGACTCCCTTGAACACATTGTCATATGGGGAGTCTTCATGCATATATATTTTCATATTGCACTAAGCTAGGTGATTCTCCACAATTTGATATGGATCATGCCTTTTGAATTCGATGTCCACTAGTTTGACATCTTCTAAATCTATAGCTTCTACTTTGGACTGGCCAAAATTCAGCAAGGAGAACCTTCCAACCTGTAGAGGGAAGGTTGGCCAAACTTTCTTCTAAGATGCTTTTAGCTCCTTGCCAATGCCTTTTGTTACTGTCTAATAAGACACTTCTCTGCACACTAGTCTGTCGGGCAGAAACCTCAAGAGAGCATGAGGAGAAACTGAGCATACAAAAACCCTGATATATGAGAAATATTCTTCAACGAACCAATCTACATCCTTTTTAGGGTTTCCCATGATTTGATCTGAAATCCAAGGAGGTGGATGACCATATAGTGTTTGATGCACGAGAATCACTACATTATGACAGATTTCATAAAAGAAATCTTTGGCCTTTTCTTCCCATAGTTTAGAATGATAGAAATGGATAGGTTCTGTACTGGTTAGGTTCCAGCTCTAATTCATCAATGAGAATGGCGTCATGAAACAGATGGAATCCATGACATACGCAAACATATTAAAGGGGGTAGGTTGACCCTTTGAATTTTCCATTTGATATTCAAAAATTTTCTTGGCTAGGTTATCGGACAACATCTTGGCCCAATCGAAAGTGAAACCCTCTGCTACCTCATGTATGATTGATACCCATTCCACTGGGAAATGAGTAAAGATTTTCTTTCCAAATATTCTAAATAGAATCATAACCACATAGACCATATACTCATTTAACGATACAGTGGAATAAACACCATGGGAGTCAACTCTAAATTTCACTGGAATTCCCCACCAAGTTTTAACTATATCTAGGTAGCTTTAGTCAAATTGCACAGATTATTTTTGTTGAAACTCCATTACGAATGCAACATTATAAATATATTTTGGATCAAGGGATAGCTTGTATACTTGGATGTGTTCTGGCCCAAAAGAGCCAACAACGATCTTTTGGTGATCAATGATGCTCCTAGTCTGCACATCGGTGTTTTCTAGACCCAATCTTATGATGTCATTGTATGGCATGAGCTTTGGCTGTGTGGCTATTTTATGAAGCTCAGACTCTGCTATAAATCTGAGTTTAGTTCTGATCTTGTCATTTGTTTCATCTCCAGAATCATCTGGGAAATTTATAACTTTGCGCTCCAAGATTTCAAAAATATGCGTCCAGGACCTAATTGAATCTACAACATGTGGCATGGTAACAGACATAACATCTGAGTTTGGATTCGAACTTTCACCTGCCTCATCATTCTTCTTTGACGTTTTCCTGGGTGCCATGATGCCAGAAATAGAACGCGAATACCTGTTACAGAGGAGAATGTGTAAGCTTTCCTGGGGTAAAAGTTACTAATTCGCTGAAAGTAAGAATGAAATTCAAAATAATTTTTTTTCATTTACACTCAGTTTGCATTAATTCGAGCGTTCTTTTATGGATGATGAATTTATTTTCTTTAAAGAGGAAGGTACATCTGGAGATATGCACCCTACACTAGAAATATTTTTCATTGATCCATAATAAATGCTATTGAAAATCGACGATTCACGATCGAGAGTTTTGGATGGAACAATATTGAAATATCCCGAAACACGAATGTGCGAAATATTAATTCACTTTGTTAATTGTCATTTAAGAATTTAATTAATCATGTTTAAGAACTCAATGCTTTTGGGACCTCGAGTTTCGACATTTTTTGGATGTGATGAATGGTAAACCCCCGATTCTCGAAGCAAGAAACGATTAATTACCTTTGAATTAGTTTGATTTAATTTATTGAAATTTATTCTTCCGACATTTTATCGTTTCATGAGTTTGTAAGTGGACTCTTTGTTATATCTCTGAAAGGCTATTACCTGCGACGATGTGTCAAGGATGAGTCATTCTAAAAGGGTACCACGTGTTAATTTGAATCGGGCAAATTCTTAGATGACAAGCTCATAAAAGTGTCGCTTGTCTACTAGGAGGGGATTCAATACTCAAATGCACATTCATACTTATATCCTTTTTAAAGCTTTAAGCATAGTTAAAACTGATGTCTTTCAGGTTTTGGGACTTTGAACGTTAAGATGTAACGAAATGCCCAAATCAAAAAACTCTGAAACAACCTTCAAATATTTGACTCATTTTTCATTTGCCAGCTTCATAAATATGAAAGATTTGAGACTATCTGATCCTAAAGAAAACTTTATCAACGATAAGAATTAAGTGCTTTTTGCTCTTATTTAAACGAAACTAAAAATTTACTAAAGTCTAAATATAAAAAAAAAAACCATGTGTTCCAACACCTCCTTGGGGGCAGTTGACCCAGCTGATACTTGACTCATCAACTTTGAGCTAGATAACAGAGAACCACGCCTCCCCGCTCTGGTATCTTTTCAGATACCAGTTAAGATCTAGAATATCACAGTTCATTGATGCATCATCAATGAAGGTGGATCCACATGCATCATGTCCAAAGTATTATGGTAGAAAATTGGCTCACATGAGATAGTACCATCTGCCATCACCTTGAGAGCTTATGACAGTCAACCATCATCCCCTAAAGGGATTTTCCAAAATGTCCCTGTAGAACTTGGGGGAAAAACCATCCTGATCGACATTGAAGTTATAGATGCCCCATTGGATTACAATATCTTGTTCGGATGTAGCTACATGTATTCTATGAAGGCAGTATCCTCTTCTATGTTTCATACGATGATGTTCCTCCATAACCGAAAAATCATCACCATTGACCAACTTACACTTTATGAGCCTAATCATCCCACCAACATCGATAAAATCCTCCCCCTTGTTTGCACTAGCTCAGATGCTTTTTCAGTCATCGACATTGGTCCTCGAATATTCAAGGACCCATCCTATTTAGGGAATTATCATGGAGCACCACCTCTCCTAAACCCTTCTTTTTCAGCACAAGTGTGTGCAGTTTCATCTAACAGAATAAATACCAGAGGAAATACTCCTCTCATTGAGGCCTCTCCCCACATTCAAGTTCCACCAGTCGATGAACTACTATCTCAAGAATTCCCTAAAAACACCATCAAACCACTTGTCTCGGATTCCCCCCCCCCCCTCCAGGGGAAGATACCATTTTGGGAGACATTCCTCCAAGCCATTACCCAAATCCCCTTTTTTCTACCCCCCGCTTGGAGTCCAAGCATTCCAAGTAGTTGCTACTCTCACCCTTCCCAACATGCTTGTTTCCATCTCTGTATGGTATCTCCATCCACCCTCCATGGTTCCTGCACCATCTCTCCCTCCTCAGACAAAGGGATTACCGATACAGATCCCAGTACAGGCTCTTGCCACACCACCCTCACCCCCAACTGGAGACAACACCACTACCACTGGGGTAGATGAAGGAAGAACGAGCCTCATGCAAACCCCCTTCTCTCCTAGGGGTTTCTCTACCTCCCAGTCTAGGATCTTCGTAAAGCTGACCCAAATTATCTCCTCGGGACCCTGCTAGACCCCAAATTGGTTTAACACAAGCCCCTTTATCTCCTTAGGCACATGTTCTATGAAAACTGTGGGCTCCTACTAAGCCCCTGTTCTCTTTTTCAAAATTTGAATAACGGGTGCTAGCTCCTTTGGCTAGGCCCCCTTCCTTCATATGACCTTGGGCTGTGATCCATGGCTTAACCCAAAAGGTGCTTCAAAATTTTGGACTTCGACTGTTTTGACTACAACTGCAACCTTTTTTCCCAAACTTTGAACCGCAAACACAACTGACACAAGGATCAATGGTCCCCTCCAATTTCTCATATCAACGACCCTCAATGCTTCAGGCTTTAGGAGTTCTGGCTCCTCCAACCTTTATTCCTTCCTAATAGCGAACCAACGAAGCGTTGATCGAACACCATGTGTCTTGTTCCAATGGACGACTGGGATATTCTTTGCTACTTCGAGCTTCGGGTATTTTCTAAGCTCAACACTTCAAATCCTTTGAAGTGGCTCTTATCCGAAGTTGACAATCTGCTGCCATGTAGCTCCTCGCACTCAACGGTTAAGATCTATTCACTACTTTGGGCTTTGGGAGTTTTTCACACTCCGACCTCACTTTTCCTTGAAGTACTCTCCTTCCGAAACAAATGGATCGCTGCCATGTGTCCTTCATAGAACCAATGACTAGGATGACTTCTCTCTTCGTGACTTCGATAGAAAATGTTGTTTGCTCCATGCAATTTCTCCGAGTATCTTCCTCTTGAACTTGCTTATCTTTCTCCACCTATCGCTCTAAACGATGGATGGTTTCGATTCACTTCAGAACTTCGGGACTTCGATGAGACTTCACTCCTTGCACATAAAAATGGTTAAAGTCCTGTGCGCTTACCTGGATCCATCGAATGAGGATTCTTCATGCTTAGATCCAATGGCTGGGATCTGTTCCTCCTCCTCAACACTCCTTCTGAGATCTCGACTCTGATCCGATGGTCTATATTTCTTCGAACAACAGATCCGATGACTGCTGTAGCTTCCTCCTCCTGTTGCTACGCCACTTTCCCTCCAATGAAGGAGTCCTCAAACTTTTCAAAGGGTTGGCCTTTGAACCTTTTCTTGCAAGGCTGTCTACTCGGCCTTGGCTTGCACTTTGAAAACACCAGTACTCCTGGGCTTTGGCAGTTGAAATGTTAGCCTCTGTGCACTCCTTGCACTGTCTCCACAACTTGAACCTGTAAAGGTCCTTGTCCTTTGTGCACCTTGAAGAGTCACCGTGCACAATTGCACTATCCTTCCCGAGCCTTGCATTTTATCGGCCTTCCAAGGGAATTGGCCCTTCTGCTTCCCTTCAAAGGATTTCTACACCCTCCTAGCTCCTCCATGCTCTTTTCCTTGAAAGCCTCTACTAACACTTCAGCAGGGTGTTGGCCTTGTGCATTCCTTGCTCAAATTCTCTCCTCAAGTCCTGAATTCTAAGAATTCACTCGCAGACTCCTTACATTCTCTTTGAAAAATTGCACTCAAGTCTCCTCTAAGTCTTAACCTTATGGTGTGCCCAGTTGGAAACCTTTCTCCGAGAACTTGAAATAGAGTTTTCATGCACTCATTGCACCTGTTCAATGCACTCCTTGCATAGTCCTCAGAGTATCCAATAGCTCTGGTAAATCTTCTCCTTGACACTTCTCTTCTCTGAACTTGAAACAAAGTTCACCTATGCACACTTGCACCTGCTCAATGCCCACCTGGCAGAGCTCTTAGAGTAGTCAACAACTTTGGCTGTGCTTTCTTCTGCACAAACCTTCCCCTCCAAGGTGTTTAGTAACCTTGACTCTCCTCTCATAATTTGTAAAATATTCTGGTGTTCCCTCTTGGCACGTTCTCCTCTGAACTTGAATAAGAGTTTAGATATGCACTCCTTGTGTTGGCTCACATAGATCTTAACACTCTGTCATGCACTCGCATTTAGCCTAAAGAACCCAGAAATAATCCAACAAACTCATAGACAGAAAATTATGTCTATCCATACAGATGGAAACCTATTCATACATCTACAACATATGCACATAAACAAACATAGATAATCATTCATAAAACACATAAACACACAAAAAACTCATAGGTAGGAAAAACTGCTCTCTTTTCATTAATCTGAATGCATAGTTACAATGTGTGCAGGTTGGTCTGCAACAGAGTCTCATCTCTTCTCTCCTTAGCTTACAATGATTTTTCTCTCATATTTTCAGCAGCCTCTACTGGGCATACGTTACAATGATTTATACAAGAGGGGCTCAACGAGCCTTTCCCTCCAAGCTACCTTAGTGAAATCCTATCACAATTTAAATTCCTATCTACTGAGGCTTAATTACAATGAATGAACATTAAAAATTCATATATGAGGTGATGCTTGAGATCTGTACAACTCAGATTACATTAAAGGCCTCTCTATCTGTTGCCCATAAAAAGGCATCAACTCAACTCTTATCAACCTTACAACATTTAATTTTCTTTTAGTTACATTGAAATTTAAATTTCAAGGGAAAAATGAGAGGGTTGGCACCTCTCCCCTTCTTAAATGCGCATTGATGTGATGAATAGCTGGTGCTTTGCTGAGGTGGAGTGATGCTTCTACATCATACTCCACTACTGGGAAAATCATGAGCTCCTACTCATGGCTCCCTTTTCTCCACTGTTGAAATCCCCCTGGATTCCAAACTCTCCCTTGGATATGTCACCTGCTCCTCTGATATGCTGTTGTTGTTGTTTCTGATTCCCTGTTTCTCTTGCAGGTCCTCCTCTATTCAGCCTCTCCCTGCTAACAACTTCCTCTGCTGATCTCAACATCAACCTCCTTATCTCCTCTATTACCTCTTCGAGCTACTCTGTTGGCTGGCTCCTTCTTTCATGCAGACTGGCCTACTGCACTTTGTCATGCTGAGAAAAGGGCATATCAACCTGATCGCCCATGCTATCTTCATCTCCTGTGGCCTTGACTTGCCACTCTGCTACAAACACCAATGCTATAGTCTCGTCACTGAACTTCTGTTTAGCTATCTCCTCTGACAGGTTAGCCCCTGTCTGCTCTTCTGTTGGTTCCACTCCAGCGTCCTCCAGTTGCTCCTCAGGCTGACATTTTTCTCCATCTAGCATTAATGTCTCCTGGCACCCATCTTCTGGTTCTGGATTGTTCAAACAATCCTCCAACATCTCCAAATCCTTCTCCCACTGAGTGAGAAACCCAACTGTATGCTCGTCTTTTTATGTTGGGGAAGACATCAATGTCTGCTCCTTCTCCTCCTCCTATATGACAATCATCATTGGTTTTCCTTCTGCTGGGATAATTAGCAGGAATATATGAATTCCCCTAATGATCAGAATACACCTTTAATCCTCCTCCATCAACACACCTTACTAATATGAACTCATCTCTGAGATGTTGAGATTTTTATATAGTCTCACTTCATCTCCCTTTCCCACCTGGCAATTTGGGATTTCACTCCTGCCCTCCTCGCAGTCTATGAGATCAACTGCTGATCTCCTCTCATTGCTTACTTGGCAATTTGAAAGTTCTGTCCTGCCCTCTTGGCAGTCTACGAGATCCCTTACTGATCTCTTCTAATTTCCCTCTTGGCAATATGAACTTCCACCTCTTCCCTCCTAGAAGTCTATGATATCTCTACTTCATCTCCTCTCCTCATCACTGAGGTTTTCTCCAACTTCTAGCTCAGAGATGTAAACCATTTTCTCCTATGTGTCATTAAGGTTTTCAACTTCCCTCAACCACCTCCTCAACACCTGTTGCTTCCTTCTGGCCAACAACTTTTGGACATGCCACTTCAATCTCCTCTTCAAGGGTCATTCATACCTCCAATGTACCTGGGACTCTTGTTGCATCCTCAATGTTAGTCTGTCCATTTCTACTCTTATTTCTTCGAGCTTGTTTTCCATCTTTGTGTTGATTTTTTGCTTGCGGTCTTCTCCTCGACCACACCTATGGCCTTCAATAGCTCTGATGGTATCAGACTATCTCCTTTATCTCCTTTCATATATAAATAAAATCTGTAGCTATGATACCACTTGATGTAGCCCCCCTTCTCTCTTAGGGGTTGCTTGACCTCCCGGTCTAGGATCTTCACAAAGCTTATCCAAATTAGCTCCTCGAGACCCTGCTAGTCCCCAAATCAGTTTAACATAGACCCCTTTATCTCCATAGGTGCAGGTTCTATGAAAACGCGCGAGCTTCTGCTAAGCCTCGATTCTCTTTTTAAAAATTTGAATAGCGTACACTAACTCCTTGTGCTAGGCCCCCTTCCTTCATATGACCTTGGGCTGTGACCCGAGGCTTAACCCAAAAGGCACTTCAGAATTTCAGAATTCTATTGTTTTGACTGCAACTGCAACCTTTTTTCCCAAACTTTGAACCGCAAACATAACTGACACAAGTATCAATGATCCCCACCACTTCCTTAGATCAATGACCCTCAATGATTCGAGCTTCGAGAGTGCTGGATCCTCCAACCTCTGTTCCTCCCAAATAGCAAACTAGTGAAGCACTCATCAAACACCACGTGTCCTACTCCAATGGACAACTGGGATCTTCTTTGCTACTTCATGCTTCAGGGATTTTCGAAGCTCGACACTTCAAATCCTCTTAGGTGGCTCTTCTTCGAAGTTGAAAATATGCTGCCACGTAGCTCCTTCCGATCAACTGTCATGATTTATTCACTACTTCAGGCTTCGAGAGTTTTTCGCACTCCACCCTCACTTTTCCCTGAAGTACTCTCCTTCCGAAACACCTGGATCTCTGCCATGTATCCTTCTCAACACCAACATCTAGGATGACTTTGATCTTCATGACTTTGGCAGAAAATGTTGTTTGCTCCATGTAATTTATCTGAAGCTCTTCCTCCCGAACTTGCTTTTCTTTCGCCACCTATCCCTCCGGACAATGAATGGTTCTAATTCACTTCGAAACTCCAAGACTTCGGCGAGTCTTCACTCCTTGCACATAAAAAGGGTTAAATTCCTGTGCGCTTACCTGGATCTAACGGATGACAAACCTTCATGATTAGATCTAATGACTGGGGTATGTTCCTCCTCCTCAATGCTCCTTCTGAGGTCTAGAATTTGATCGGACGGTCCAGATTTCTCCCAAAATTAGATCCGACGAATGTTGTAGCTTCCTCCTCTTGTCGCTACGCCACTTTCCCTCCAATGAAGGATTCCTCAAACTTTTCAAAGGGTTGGCCTTTGAACCTTCTCCTTCAAGGTTTTCTACTCGGCCTTGGCTTGCTCTTTGAAAATTCCACTCCTCCTGAGCTTTGGCACTTGAATTTTTAGCCTCTGCATACTCCTTGCGTTGTCTCCACAACTTGAACCTATAAAGGTCCTTGTCCTCTACGTGCCTTGTAGATTCATTGTGCACACTTGCACTATCCTTATTGAGGCTTAGAGTTGCTTGACCTTCCAAGGGACTCGACCCTTTTGCTTCCCTTCAAAGGATTTCTACACCCTCCTAGATTTTTCTTGCTCTTTTCCTCCAAAGCCTCTACCAACACTTCAACAAGGTTTTGGCCTTGGGCATTCCTTTCTCAACTTCACTCCTTGAGTCCTAAATCCTGAGAATTTTCTCACGCATGCCTTGCATTCTTTGTGAAAAATTGCACTCGAATCTCCTCTGAGTCTTAACCTTATGGCGTGCCCACTTGGAAACCTTTCTCCCAGAACTCAAAATAGAGTTCTCTCCCACTCCTTGCACCTACTCAATGCACTCCTTGTAGAGCCCTCAAAGTATTCAATAACTATGGTAAATATTCTCCTTGACAATTCTCTTCTCTGAACTCGAAACATAATTCACCTGTGCACACTTGCACCTACTCAATGCCCACCTGACAGAGCTCTCATAGTATTCAAAAACTCTGGTTGTGCTTTCTCTTGCATAGACCTTCCCCTCCAAGGTGTTTAGTAACCTTGAGGCTCCTCTCCGAGTCTGTAAACTATTCTGGTGTACCCTCTTGAAGGCTAACACATTCTCCTATGAACTCAAAGCAGAGTTTAGATATGCACTCCTTGCGTTGGCTCACAGAGTTCTCAACACTTTGTCATGCACTCCTTGCATTTAGCCTAAAGAACCCAGAAATAATCCAACAAACTCACAGACATAGAATTTTGTTTATCCCTGTAGATGGAAACCTATTCATACATCTACATCATACGCACATAAACACACACAAATAATCATTCATAAAACACATAAACGCACAAAAAACTCATAGGAAGGAAAAACTTCTCTCTTTTCATTAATCTGAATGCATAATTACAATGTGTGCAGGATGGACTGCAACAGAGTCGCAACTCTTCTCTCCTTGGCTTACAATGATTTTTCTCTCATATTTTCAGCAGCCTCTGTTGGGCATACATTAAAATTATTTATACAAGAGTGGCTCAATGAGCCTTTCCCTCCAAGCTACCTTAGTGACATCCTATCACAATTAAAATGCCTATCTACCGAGGCTTAATTACAATGAATGAACATTCACAATTCAGATCTGAGGCGATGCTCGAGATCTGCACAGCTCAGACCACATTAAAGACCTCTCTATCTGCTACATGTACAAAGGCATCAACTTGGATCTTATCAACCTTACAACATTTACTTTGCTTTTAATTACATTGAAATTTAAATTCCAAGGGAAAAATGAGAGGGATGGCACCTCTCCCCTTCTTAAATGCGTGCTGATGTGCTTAATAGATGGCACTTTGCTGAGGTGGAGCGATGCTCCTGCATCATACTCCACTACTAGGAAAATCATGAGCTCCTACTCATGTCTCCCTCTGCTCTTTCTCATGGCTCTTTTTCGAATTTGACAATCTGCTGCCACGTAAATCCTCCTAATCAATGGTCAGGATCTATTTGCTACTTCGGGCTTTGGGAGTTTTTCACACTCTTCCATCACTTTTCCTCGAATTTATCTCGTTCTGAAACATGCAGAGCTTTTCCACATGTCCTTCCCAGCACCAACGACTAGGATGACTTCTCTCTTCACTATTTTGAAAGAAAACACTGTTTGCTCCACGCAATTTCTCCAAATCTCTTCCTCCCGAACTTGCTTATATTTTTCCACCTATCCCTCCTGACAATGGACAGTTATGATTCACTTCAAAACTTTGGGACTTCGGTGAGTCTTCACTCCTTGCATATAAAAAGGGTTAAAGACCCATGCGCTTACCTGGATCTAACATATGACAATCCTTTGCACTTAGATCCGATGATTGGGATCTGTTCCTCCTCCTCAACGCTCCTTCTGAGGTCTGGACTCTGATCCAATGGTATAGATTTTTCCCAACAACAGATCCTACGACTATTATAACTTCCCCCTCTTGTCGCTACACCACTTTCCCTCCAATGAAGGATTCCTCAAAATTTTCAAAGGGTTGGCCTTTGAACCTTCTCCTGCAAGGCTGTCTACTCCACCTTCAATTGCACTTTGAAAATGCCACTGCTCCTGAGCTTTGGCACTCTAAATGTTATCCTCTTTGCAATGCTTATGGTGTCTCCACAACTTGAACCTGTAAAGGTCCTTGACCTCTGCACACCTGGCACAGTCACCATGCACACTTTCACTATCTTTCCCGAGCCTTGCATTTGCTCGACCTTCCAAGGGACTCAACCCTTTTACTTCCCTTCAAAGGATTTATGCGCCCTCTTAGCTCTTCCTTTCTCTTTTCCTCTAGAGTCTCTACCAACACTTCAATAGGGTTTTGTACTTGTGCATTCCTTGCTCAACTTCACTCCTTGAGTCCTAAATTTTGAGAATTTGCTCGCACACTCCTTGCATTCTCTGTGCAAAATTTCACTCGAATATCCTCTGAGTCTTAAACTTATGGTGTGTTCTCTTGGAAAATTTTCTCCTAGAAATCGAAATAGAGTTCTCACTCACTCCTTGCGCCTGCTCAATGCACTCCTTACAGATCCCTTAGAGTATTCAATAACTCTTGTAAATATTCTTCTTGACACTTATCTTCTCTGAACTCGAAACAGAGTTCACCTGTGCACACTTGCACCTGCTCAATGCCCACCTGGAAGAGCTCTCACAGTATTCAACAACTCTAGCTGTGCTTTCTCCTACATAGACCTTCCCCTCCAAGGTGTTCAGTAACCTTGAGGCTCCTCTTTGAGTCTGTAATCTATTTTGGTGTTCCCTCCTGACACGTTATCCTCTAAACTCGAAGCAGAGTTTAGATACGCACTTCTTGCGTTGGCTCATAGAGTTCTCAACACTCTGTCATGCACTCCTTGCATTTAGCCTAAAGAACCCAGAAATAATCCAACAAATTCATAGACAAAGAATTTTGTCTATCCCTGCAGATGGAAACCTATTCATACATCTACAACATATGCACATAAACACACACATATAATCATTCATAAAACACATAAACACACATAAAACTCATAGGTAGGAAAATATTCTCTCTTTTCATTAATCTGAATGCGTAATTACAATGTGTGCAGGATGGACTGCAATAGAGTCTCATCTCTTCTCTCCTTGGCTTATAATGATTTTTCTCTCATATTTTCAACAACCTCTACTGGGCATACGTCACAATGATTTATACAAGAAGGGCTCAACAAGCCTTTCCCTCCAAGCTACCTTAGTGACATCCTATCATAATTAAAACACCTATCTACTTAGGCTTAATTACAATGAATTAACATTAACAATTCAGATATGAGGCAATGCTCGAGATCTGTACAAATCAGACCACATTAAAGGCCTCTCTATCTGCTTCCTGTACAAAGGCATCAACTCGGCTCTTATCAGCCTTACAACATTTAATTTAATTTTAATTACATTAAAATTTAAATTTCAAGGAAAAAATGAGAGAGTTGGAGCCTCTCCCCTTCTTAAATGCACGCTGATGTGATGAATAGTTGGTGCTTTGCTAAGGTGGAGTGATGCTCGTGCATCAGATCCCATAGCTCCGCTCCTTTCCTGAGCTCAACCTCCTTGCACCTTATGCTAAATAGAAGGTCACCCCACTAACAGATGTCCTACTCTTCCTGAGTTACACAATCTTATCCAGCTCCCTAAACCACCCCATTGCTTACTACTCCACCAAGTACTTCGACATCTCTTACTACAGAGTCCTCAACCACACGCAAGAAAGGTTTACGAACCAATTTCTCTTGTGCCATATGCTCATAATATGGCCATTACACTCATCATTTCCAATCTCTACCTCAATTCTTCCAAACATTAGCCATAGTATGCCATACATCTTTGCCTGAGCCATCTTAGGCTCTCCCTACTGCTGCTCACATTACTGACATTCATTATATTTATTCGTTAGTCTCCACGTGAATGAGATACCATCCACAATACCATGACACTTGGTTTATGTCAAGCGAGACATCACACCCTATACACAATATCCTTTCTATGTCCTCATCCCTCGAGGACAATAACACTTACCCGTTGACAATTCCCCCTGTCATCTCCCATGATCCCCTATCTTCTCTCATTTTCCACTGCGAAGAAGATATTTTGGAGGAAATAAATACCCTTGATTTCCCATGGAATGCACTCCACCATCGAGAACTTTTCCTCTTCCCAGAGGCCTTTCACCCTCCTACCCAATCCTCCTTGTGCACAATTGAAACCAAGGATTTCATTCCTTCGGGGAATATTGTCCGGTTCAAAAACCCTATCCTTGCCCCTGATTCTTTTGAAGAAGGAAACGTGGCTAACATCTACCCCACAGTCAAAATTTACATTTCCATTAAACCAGGCATTATCGAAGAGATCACCATTTGTGCTGCATGCTCCCTTGAAAAAATCATTGCTTACAAAGATCTCTTTCAAGAATACTATGATATTTTTTCCTGGTCATATACGGAGATGCCTAGCCTTGATCCTTCTATAGTCAAACATCGAATCGACACCTGGCCTGATATCACCCATGTTCGTCAAAAGAAATCCCCCCTCCACCCATCCAAAGTTGCGGCTATCAAAGCTAAAATTGAAAAGTTAAGTGCTGTCAAGTTCATTTATCCCATTGCGTACACTTCTTGGGTCTCCAACCCTGTCCCCGTTAACAAAAAAGATGGAACTATTTGTGTCTGCACAGGCTTTCATGATCTCAACCATGCTTGCCCCAAAGACAACTTCCCAACCCCTTTCATCAACCAAATCATCGATGATTGTGCCGACCATAAGGCACTTTCCTTTATGGATGGGTTCTCCGACTATAATCAAATTCAAATCCACCCAACAGATCAATACAAAACCACTTTTACAACCCCTTGGTGTACCTTTGCTTATCGTGTCATGCCTTTTGGACTAAAAAATTCCTGTGCTACGTTTCAACTGGCCATGAGCTACATTTTTCATGATCTTTCTCGCATCATCCTTGCTTATTTGGACGACCTCACTGCTCGATCCAAAAAATGAACCCATCATTTAGATGACTTACGCATCATTTTCCAATGATGTGGCCAGTTTAATATCCGCTTGAACCCCCTTAAGTTCATCTTTTGCATCATTTCCAAACGTCTCCTTGAGTTCATTGTCTTCCAACAGGACATCACTGTGGACCTCCTTAAGTTCCAAGCTATCACAAAAATCCCACCACCTAGGAATTTATGCCAACTGCAGAGCCTATAAGGCAAAGCCAACTTTTTACGTCGCTTTTTCCTAGACTACGCTACTCATGCACATGGTTTCCTCCACCTACTGTGGCATGATATCCCATTTTTATGGGACGAACATGCTCAAACAAATTTTGATGATTTAATATCTGCCCTATCCAATGCCCCTTTGATTAGTCCCCCAGACTATGATCATGATTACATCCTCTACTTATCAGCCTCGGTTGTCTCAGTTGCAGGATTCCTCGTCCAATTAAGGGATGATGGGCGTGAACATATGATTTACTACAATAATAAAACCTTTCAGGGCCACCCTTGAAATATAATCATGATGAGAAACTCGCATTAGCAGTTGTCCTCATAGTCCAAAAACTGCGACATTACATTCTTCTTTGAACTACCAAGGTCGTAGTAGATTCCAACCCCATGTAGTACTTTCTTAGTCGATGACAGATCAATGACAAATTTACCCAATGGATCGTTATCCTCCATGAATACGATCTAAATTTCTCTACTCCCAAAAGAAAGAAAGATATTGTCTTAGCCGAACTCATTATGAATTTTCCCTCAGAATCCAAATCTTCCCCCATCAATGAGGATTTACTTGATGAGCACCTCTTCTTCATCCCCTCCAATGACCCCTAGTACAATGACCTCCTTGTCTGCCTTTGTACACAAGAGTTTGGGTTTCATCTCTCTCGAGATTATCGTCAACGCATTCTCCATTAGAACCCTCGATACCTCCTCATTGGAGACATTCTCTATTGATGAAAGGTCGATACCATCCTTCGATGATGTCTTACCATCGACGAAGTCGACAAATTCTTGAATGATTGCCACATTGACCCTTGTGGTGGTCACCTTTTGGGTATGTCTACCACCCCAAAAATCATTCGAACAGGGTACTTCTGGTCCACTTTGTTTCATGAATGCATCCACATTGTCAAGCAATGCAACAAATTCCAGGTTTATGCAAACAAAGCATGAGGTCCACCAACTCTTTTACACCCAGTCATCACAGCCGACCCCTTCTGTAAATGGGGCATAGAATTCATGAATTTGCGTCCTCCATCCAGTAATAGACATGAGTACATTGTTGTGGCAGTGGATTATTTTACCAAATGGTCCGAAGCCATGCCCACATTTAACAACATTGCTGACCCAACAACGCGTTTTTTCTTCAACCATGTCATTACCCAGTTCATAGTCCCACAACAATTAGTTTACGACCATGGTAAACATTTTGAGAACGAGATATTTGCAGAACTCTCCTCAAAATTAGGCTTCACCCATGAGTTTTCCTTCCCATACTACCGTAAGACCAATGGATAGGTCGAGGATGTTAATAAATTCCTCAAAACTGTGCTACAATGTACCATCAACAAACATAAGACCAACTGGCATCATATGTTGTTTTCCACTTTATTGAATTGTTGCACGACAGTAAAAAATGCCACCAGTTTTACACCATTCCACCTCATCCATGGGATGAAGCCACCCTCCCTATCGAGTGAGAAATCCCCATGTTATGCACTACCATAGAGATCTTACCCGGCACTGCTCCAATGGAGCAGTGCCTGTTGACCTTAGATTCACTTGATGAAGACCGTTGATCTTCATTACAACATAATGAGGCAGCCAAAAAATGGTCCAAAGCCACTGATGTCATCTCCCCGACACCTCTGCCCAACCCTTGGACGTGCGGGCTCCTGTTGAGCCGGCTCCCATCTAGCCGAATCTTGGACAACCTCTGCCTCTCACCCCTGGGGCCCAACATCTGCAAAACAAAACATATATAGTGTCAGCATCCATATACATTTCTAATAAATGCTATCTACCAAAATAAAATAAAACAGATACAACACATACCTCTCTGGTCCTAATCCTCCCCAGAAGGTAGTACCATGTCGGGGTCCTGTCTTTAATCCATACCAACGTATGGATATCGCAGAATAACCTGTGGCATCTTCCACCACACTCAAGCGACCATGGTCATGAAGTAGTGGCCACCCTCCCCTTCTCCATGTTGGGCCAACACATGTGCCCATCACATCAATCACGACTCTTGCTCCAACGCTGGCTCCAATAGAATCCGAGGGAGAAATAGGGGTACCCTTTCCAAGAACCAGGACACCAAACCTGACTCATAGGAAAAATCACCAAAATTGGCATGCCAACACCGGTTCAGCTGAGACATATTTCGAGTGTGCATCAACACACCCCATGCAAACAGGACCCCGTCCAGGACCCCCTCCACCACCCTCAACTAACCACTAGTAATCCATTGAGTGCCCAAGGATCCATAGAGCCTCACCACCATGGCCGTGATGCACTCAGTCAACAATTCATTGATAGCCCCAATCCAAATGATCGAACCAGACATAGGGTTCAGCCCAGAACAATGTCGTGCTACCATGGTCTCCACCCTGTCCTCCCCTAATAGATGGAGATCCATAGCTAGTTCTCCCCCATGGAATGGGAGTCCTATCAAAAAGTACACATCCTTTGTCATAGAGAACGTCAGCTGCTTCCCCCTAACCACAAAGCACTGCTGATTAGTACTCCACATCCAAAGAAAAAACTAGAGCAGGAACTCAAGTGACTGTATTAGGGGACTATAAAAAACTTGAGTGACCCGCAAGAATCCAAGTGTCTGCATACACCAGGTTGTGCCCTCACAACCTCTTGCAGTCAGTCCCAGTCCCACTCTTTCCAGTGGACCGACATCATACTCAACTCTATTGATCACCTGCAATCACCCAAGAACACCGGATCAACCACATCATCCATCAAAAATCATAAATATCAAAATATAATACACCCCTTAGCTTGCCCAAAGTGCACAACTTTCTCCCATGCAGTTGCACACCTGTGCATGACTGTTCTTCGTACAACTGTGCACTAATGCGCAACTGTCTCACCTACAACCACGCATGGGTGCACAACTGTCACCCTGACAAGCGCACATTCAATTCGCTCCTGTCTATCCAACTCACGCACACATGTGCATGACTGGTATCTACACAACCACACATTATGCACAGGATTTCTCAACACAGCCGCACATTCACCATGCACGACTATTTTGGAAAAACCCACACATAATGTGCAAGAAACTGAGTTATAACTGCGCACACATGCGTGGGTATTTCCCCTTTTCCTATGCACTTGTGGGCCCCTACCCTTATAAACCCCTGTATGGCCCTCTGTACAACCCCTACCTACAATCTATAACTTCACAAAATCTAGGAAGATAAGGCCACTAACCTGTCTCTCTCCACTCTCGGATCGATATCCTCATGCTCCCATAATCTCCAAATCAAAACTCTCTCGTTAGATAAACAACAGTGTCGGTGCAAATGAAGTGGCATTATAGAGCCACCATATATATACATATATAGACCTTTTTTCTCAAATTCCGCACTCTATTACAGGAGCCTAGAGCCTCCATTTTTTGATCTGTTCTTAGCCACGAGATATTGATCCCGCCATCTATACATTCATATTCCTTGGGTTATCATCTGCACTTCTCCCCGAGGGAGAATGTTTTTCATGCCACGTTCAGGTACGCATGCTCACTTTTAGTTTTAATCAAACAACTTTCATATATGCTTTATCATAAGATATTGTTCACATCAGGTATTTGGTTTTTTGTGTGCAGGTACTTGTTCAACCCACTTTACAACCCCTTCAAGTATATGTTAGGAACTAGCATGTAATTATTCCCTCTATAAATCAATTGCATCTCCAGTCACACCCTCAGAAATTTTCCTTTAGGGTCCCTACATCCGGATCTGCAGTCCCTTTACCTCTGCCACATTTTGGTACTATCAATCGATAGCACTCTCCCCCACATAATTTGTCCCATTCATAGTTCCCCTCGACAACTTGACACTCATGGTGATTTCACCCCCTAGGATTGGGAGTCCCGATAGTATTTTTCACTTCCGGGAATGAACCCCATACTTCTTCTCATCATATTTCTAACCTTCCCAATGGACTCCCAAATCATATCATCCTACACTTGGTTCTATTGACTGCACCCCCACAGTACCATTAGCCCTCCATCTCATCCACCATAAGTTTTCCCATCCGCATATTGTCCTCCATCCGTTTACCTAATACAAAAACCCACCCATGGGCCCCCCACCCTCCACCAGTTATATTTCACAAACTTGTGCTCTAAACAGGCCAAGCCATCTTTTCACTGGGGCACCCATTTCTGTATCTGTATACTCAACCCAAATTATTCTTTATTTCTTTGGTAATTGTACATCGATTTTTAGTCGTCATCCTTGATGGCCTTCTTTTACCCGACAGAGAAACCCATGTCGCCCTTGGTTGGGGCATCTACCCTTTTTTCATACAAACATCACTAAAAATCCCCGAGTATCCCATGTCCATGTACCGACGATCTTTGATTTTTCCCACTTTGTTAGCCTCCAACACAGTTTAAACCCACATCTAGTTGTCCCCCTGACACTAGATCTAGTTTTATGGTTACTGCCAGTCATCCTTCAATACCCCAACCAAGGGTAGTCCTAAGTCCCACATCATCTTGACTTCGTTCATGTTACCCATCAGTACCTGATATCATCTATTACTCAGTGGATTTCAAGAAGCCCTTTTCTTCTTGACGTCACATCTCCCTTCCTGTCGACATCAACATAGTTTCCATAAGGGTGAAAATATCTTGACTCTCATTACCTTTTCAATGAGGAGTGTCGGATGGAACAGAGTGAGTCATCATTTATTTCTGATTTAGTTGACCCCCATAACATTCGACTTCAACAAACTCCCATGTTACGGTGGGTCTTACAATGCGACCATTGCAGCTTTTCATACCAATCGAAGACCTCTGAATTTGTTAGGGCATCAGTGCCTACGAGTCATTGACACTTCTTACAGTCATCCTTTACTTGCTTCAGAGCCTGTTCACCATTCAAAACTGTCATCTGTTGTTATCAATTTCCCCTGATGGCACTGCAATTATATACATCATCATACATCTTCAGTTATAGTCCCACAATTTGGTTTCATGACATGAGCATGGGGCATGCCCACCTCGTTTGTATATAAATTTTCTTTTTTTCTCCCTAGAGAAAGGTTTGGGTCCCATAGTTTTCCCTCTCCCTCCGGTGGATCTCTCTTGCAGTTCCTTTCTTCACTCTTCCTCACAATGGAACTCTCAGCAAAATAAACATTGATGTATTTTGGCTATACATATGCTCCTAACCTCACACATCATGGGGAATCTGTTATCACTAAAAAATCATCCACAACATTACACACAATGGTTGAATAAAGACATCAATGCCAACAACAATTAGTACACCTACAACATCAAAATCCATAAAAGGCACAAAAATGTACATTTGGTTCAAATTTTAAAGTGTGCAAATTCACCAAAGGAAGCGTGCACAGAATGTGCATGCTAACATAGCCCTCAACGCACATTGTGTGTAGGATGCACGAATGTCTACACTAAAATCCACACACATCTCATGAATGACGCATTTAATAATCTTGTCATACTCTCAACCACTTTTATTCTGACCCCAACATGATTTGACACTCATATCTGAGTGAAATATAGCTTGGAGGTTGGTTAAGGGCTAGGAAGTGCCCTAAAAGGCCCCTTTTTCACACTATGAACTAGTTGTATCTTGCCATGAATGGACACTATAAATATGTGCCATGGGTGTGCTAGAAAAATAAGAACTTCAAGGTATTTTTATGCTGCAAGAATTCTTCTTGGAGAATCCTCTTTTCTCTTTGAATCATTTAAGCACTATAGAAAGAGCCATCCTACTCACCTCTTGAGAGGTTTGGCATTGTATTTTTTCACCATTGTCACTTTCCATTGCATGAAGAGAAGAGATCTCTATTAGGGAACTCAAGAGCCCTCCCAAGGAGGAAGATTGGATTCATAAGTCCCTTCCTTTCTCTATGGTGTTAGTGGTGCAACACCCCTACCTTAGCAGGTTTTGCACGACCTCCCAGTCTAAGGATCATTCTTACTCTTCCCTTTGAGTCTGATTGACTCTTTGATTCCCCGCAGTAATCTTCAAACACAAAAGTGTTTATCCACAAGTCCTTCTTAGGAGTTACGTCTGTGCGAACAAGCACTAAGCACCAACTCTCATCCACGTGACCAACTGATGTGACCACACTCTCCACCCAAATGGTATATCAGATTTTGCAGCTTCATGATCCCTGATGTAAATTCCCTTGACTCCTTCAGTCCCCGAGACCCCAAAAATGCTAATGGGTCTCTGACTCCTCTCTTTGTCTTTTCCCTGATGTGACCCCAACTGTGTCCTGGGCCAAATCTTTCGATACTCCAGGATTTCGCGTATCGACGATTTGAAAAGCAACAACACCCTTCACCGGTAGCCGAAGTCACGATGACTCCTTGTCATGATCAACGACTTTGAGCTTCCCACGATCTGACGGTCCTGTTTCTATCGGGACTTTGCAGATCGGGAGTTCACGATTCTTGACTCCGAGTCACAACATCCTCCATGCCCCGAATTCCGAAACGGAAAATTCAAGTGCGAGATCAATAATTCTTGTTGATCTGGATCCAACAACCACTATTCCTCCTGATCTTATGAGTACTAAAAGACAGTCAACCTCAATCTCCTCACTGGTCTGTAAGATCTAATGGTCCACGGAACTTCGGTGATTCTCCCTCTGAGAGTTTCGACCGTTTGTTTGGACTTCTCAAAGGCTTCTACCCAATTACCTTGGCGTCTATTCTTCTGACTTAACTTTTTCCAAGTAATTTCAGACCTTGTTCCTCCTTTGAACTCTCTCAATCCTCTACCCTTCCTAAGATTTTTCTATTGCAAACTCAAGGATTTCTAAAGGATTCTTTCACGCACTCCTTGCAACATTCACAATAACCACTGGCTATTCACGCTTCTAACTCTGTGCACTTCTTGAAACAATAGTTCTTCAACCTTCCTCCTTGGTTGGTAAAGTCCAAGACTTTCATTGGCCTGTGCACACCTTGCATGGCTCAATGCTACACTTGGACTCCTTCTGCTGGTATAAGAACAATGGTAACCCTCCTGAGCCTTTTTCTGAGATAAAACTCAAAACCTCATCAACACACTCCTTGCAGACTCTCACTGCACTCCTTGCAGGATTTCTCAGGAAGAGAAACAATTGAAACTCATACTTCTCCTCTCATGGACTTCATACATTCAAAATGAAATCACGAGCATACACACACACATAGCATTAAAACAAATGCATAACAGAGAATATAAAAAAACTTTAGACATACCATTCAATACATGTAAACAGTAACTATGACAGACCATGAAATGGAATCAAAGAACTCTTATATTAATTCTAGTGCTCCTATACATGGGTTCAATAGAAACAACTATCTGCTTATATAAATCTTACAATCTTTGTTCTCCTATTCTCTTTCTCTACAACTTACAATGAGAATAACTTCTCTCCTAAAATACAATGCTTACAAGGGAGCTTTCTAGAGTTTTCCCTCTTACAACTCTAGCTATCCAATCATAATTAAAAGCTATCTACTTTACATTCATTGCAATTAAATGCCTCCATAATCGACATATGAAAGCAACACTCAATATCTATTTACAATCTCCAAAACATAAATGCAAATACATCTTTTTAGATATTACATTAATGTTCCTTTGTTTAAATTTAAAATGTTCTTAAAACGTGCGTTGGTGCAATTCCAACTGTCCTTCACCTTTGCACTTTCTTTGTTGGCTCGCTTACGATGCTCCTGCATCACACTCCCTTGGCTGAAAAATTCATGAACTCCTATTCATGAGATCCTGCACCGTCTGTCCATGTTTCTGGATCTCCACTTCACTTTCCCAACTTGCATCTTCAATTGGGTGTCCCTTCCATTTTATCAGATACTCAAAATATTCTTTTCTTCGGGTCTTCTTCCCAATTCTCTGGTCAATTATATTTTCCATCTGCGGCTTTTCAGCTACAGGCATCTGTTTGACCCACTGAACTTCTTTCTAATCCTCCTGTGTTCCTTCTTCATCAACTCTGTAAGGATACATATCTGCTACGTTGAATATGGACGATATTCCTACCCCATCTGGTAATTCAATTTCGTAAGCATTTGCCTCGAACTTTCGCAAAATCTTACATGGTTCAATTTTCTTCATATTCAACTTATTGTATGTTCCCCTTGGGAACCTTTCTTTTCTGAGATGCACTAAAACCAAATCTTCTACTACAAACTGAAGTTCTCTTCTGTGCTGATCTGCTCTGCGCTTATATTCCTGGTTGGAATTCTTTAACCGCTCTCTAATCTTACTATGGAGTTCTTGCATTTCTACTGCAAAGTCTTCTGCTCTAGCACTTCTGAACTTGCTTTGCTCTAAGTCTCTCAAATCAGATAATCCTCTTGGCTGCATCCCATACATAATATGAAATGGGATCTGTCCTGTGCTCCAGTTAGGTGAGTTGTTATATGCAAATTCTGCCTGTGGCAGAACTTGATCCCACTGACTGTGATGTTCAACTACCAGGATCCTCAATAAATCTCCTAGACTTTGGTTCACTACCTCGGTATTTCCATCCGTCTGAGGATGATATGATGAGATAAAAGATAAGTTCATCCTCAACTTCTTCCATAGGGTGCTCCAGAAATGACCAACAAATTTGGTATCTCTGTCTGAAACAATACTCTTGGGTAAGCCATGAAGTCTAACAACTTCTTTGAAAAACAGATTTGCAATGTGAGTTGCATCACTGGTTTTCTGACATGGAATGAAATGTGCCATTTTATAAAATATATCGACTACCAAAAATATGGAATCAAAACCCCTCTGTGTCCTCGACAGTCCTAACACAAAATCCATGCTTACCACATCCCATGGCCTCTCTAGTACTGGCAATGGTTGATACAATCCTGTATTCTATCTTTTTCCCTTTGCATGCTGGTAAATCCTGCACCTGTTCACGAATTTCTTGACATTTTTTCTCATTCCTGGCCAATAGTATGAACCATTCGGTTGCGCGAATGTTTTGTCATGGCTGAAATGTCCAGCCAATAACCCACTATGGTTTTCCTTCAAAAGGTTTTCTCTCATAGAGAATTTCAGTATACAAAACTGGTTTCCCCTGAACAATAGTCCATCCTAAATCAAATACTCGATCCATTGGCTTCTATCTCTGAGAACTGGATTCTCGCATGCTCCATAAGTGTCCTTAAAATTTGGATCATCTCTATACATATCCTTAAGGCTATCAAAACCTAAGGTCTTCACATGAAACTCTTGTAGAATCAAACATTTCCTGCTCAATGCATCAACAACCTTGTTAGCAGTTCTAGAAATATGCTTTACAACAGAAGTAAAATTCTGCATATATTCAACCCATTTCACGTGTTTCTAGTTTAGCTTCTCCTGTCGAGTTATGAATTGTAAAGCATGGTTATCGCTATACAAGACAAACTCTTTTGGAATCAAGTAGTGCCTCCATTTATTTAATGCCTGTATGATTGCATAAAATTATTTATCATACATGGAATATTTCACTTTGGCATCATTCAGCTTCTCACTAAAGTATGCAATTGGTCTATTGTCTTGACTCAAGACTGCTCCAACCACAAATCCACTTGTGTCACATATGACTTGGAATGTTTTACGGAAGTCTGGCAAAACCAGAATTGGTTGTCCAGTTATTTTTTTCCTTCAACAACTTATAACTTTTCTCCGCTTCCTGTGTCCAATGAAAATATTTATGTCTTTTCTTGACTGTGTCCATCATTGGTGCACTAATCCCACTAAAATTTCTTATGAAATTCCTATAAAAACTAGCCAATCCATGGAAGCTTCTAACTTCAAAAATACTCTTTGGAGATGGCCATTCTTTGATTGCTTTTACCTTCTCTGGATTCATCTTCAACTCATTCGAAGAGATCACAAAACCCAAATAAATGAGCTCTATCTTCATGAAAGACAACTTCTTCAAATTTATCATCAATTTCTCTTGGTGCAACCTCTTCATCACTAGAGTTAAATGTCTCAAGTGTTCTTCCTCAATCTTACCGAAGATCAGTATATCATCAAGATATACAATTACAAACGTCCCAATGAAATTCTTCAAGACTTCGTTCACCAGCCTCATAAAAGTACTCGGCGCATTCGTCAAACCAAACAACATGACAAGCCAGTCATACAGTCCTTCATTCATTTTGAATGCTGTCTTCCATTCATCACCTTCCCTCATTCTAATTTGATGATATTTGCTTTTCAAATCAATTTTTGAAAACAACTTTGCTCCACTCAAGAAATCCATCAAGTCATCCATCGTGGGTAAAGGAAATCTATACCTGATGGTGATCTTGTTTATAGCCCTCAAATTTGTACACATTCTCCATCCACCATCCTTTTTTGGAATTAGCACTATTGGAACAATGCATGGACTCAAGCTTTCTTTAACCAATCCTTTATCCATCAAATCCTGGACTTGTCTCTTAACCTCTTCATTCTCCTACGACGTCAATCTATACGCTGCTTTGTTTGGTAGACTTGCTCCAGGTATAAGGTCAATGTGATGACTTATCCTTCTAATGGGCAGCAATGAACAAGGTAATTCATCCACCACGATATCAACAAAATTCTCCAGCAGTTCCTGAATTTCCTTCGGTAGATCATCTATCTTGGTACTTGTCAAAATAACTCTAGGTTTCTCACTACAACAAATTGTACGTCTTCTTCTTTCTTGAATTCATCAAGAAGTTCCTTCCCACTCATGAGAAGTATAGTGTTGCTTTCTTCATCCTTCACCTTATCGTCTTTAATTGGTATCAACATATGTGATCTACCATTCTTCTCCAAGGTTTATGTGTTCTTTCTCCCATCATGAACAACATTTCTGTCATATTGCCATGGTCTCCCCAACAAAATATGACATACATCCATGGGAATAACATCACATAAAATTTCATCCTTATATCCCCCTATCTTAAATTCAACTAAACATTGTTTAGTGTTACCTGATGTCCCTTTTGTAACCACGAGACTCTGTATGGGATCATATGTGCAACTGTCTCCAATTCCATCTTCTCCACCGTTTCTGTGGATACTATATTATTTGTACTTCCACTATCCACTATCACTTTGCAAACCCTATCCTTGGTCTTGCAGGAAGTCCTAAATAAACTATTCCTCTGGATTGGATTTTGTATCTCTTTCTCTGGCTTTAAGAGACTCTTCCTCATCATTAATGACCTTCCACCTTCTACATATTCTACCTCAACATTTCACCCTTTCACTTATGAAATGTGAGATTCACCTCCATCTCTTTTCCTATCAGGAAATTCATAGGATTTGTGTCCGATTTTTCCACAGAAAAAACATTTTATTTCACCTCCTCTACCTCTTCCTCTTCCTCTTTCTCGAGGAAAAGTGTTTCCATCAGCATATTGTCTTCCCTGTGAACTTCCTCCTCATTTTGGATGAGGATGAGGTTTCTTCTCCTGATTCTTGGGTTTCTGTACTTTGTCTTGGGCAACTGCTTTGCCTCTGTTCTGGCTTCTACCTCTGCCTCTTTGTCCTTGCTTTTGGGCCAAATTTTCTTCAGCCTTCAGGGCAATCTGATAAGCATCTTCCTCATTTCTGATCATTATCATGCTCATATCATATTGAATTTCATATCTCAGGCCATTCATGTATTTTGTGACCTTTTCATCATCACTCTCATGATGACCCGCCCTAATGTTTATCCTATAGAACTCCTCAATGTATTCCTTCACTGTCATTCCTTTCTGTCTCAAATTTTGCATTCTTCAAAACATATTAATTTGGTAGTCCCTGGGTATAAACTTGGCTTTCATCTTTGCAACCATTCTATCCCAGCTTTTAATTCTTTGATTGCCTTTGCAATGCTTGTCATCCTGCAGTTCATCCCACCATAGTGCTACATGCCCCTTAAGTCTAGTGACGACATGTTTGATCTTCTTATCTTCCTCAAAATCCTCATAGTCAAAGTATTTATCCAGAGATCTAAACCAATCTAGCAGGTCCTCAACGTCTAATTTTCCTTCATACATTGGAATGTCCATTTTAGCTCTGGCACCTATTCTTGCAACAACTCTGAATAGACGTTCTTCTGCAACATCTTCGGCTACAACTTCTTCTTCAGCTCCGGCCTTATTTTCACTTTCATCTTCGCTGACATCTCCAACATCAACTGTCCGTCTTTGACCTGTCTCCATAGCATCTAATCAAGCACAAATTTCTCTCATTTCGCTTTCCACAGCTGGATCGGGCATCGCTCTATCTTGACATCTTCTGGGTAGCATTGTTTTGAATCTATTCATGAAGAATTCAAAGTCTGAGCTCTGATACCACCGTGGTGCAACACCCCTAACTCAACAGGTTCTGCATGACCTCTTGGTCTAAGGATCGTTCTTACTCTCCCATTTGATTCTGATTGACTCTTCGATTCCACTCGAATGGCATATCGGATTTTGCAGCTTTGCGATCCTTGATGTGAATTCCCCTGGCTCCTTCAGTCCCCAAAACCCTGAAAAGGATAATGGGTCTCTGAATCATCTCTTTGTCTTTTCCTTGATGTGACCCCAACTTTGTCCTGGGCCAAATCTTTCGGTACTCCGGGATTTTGCGTATCGACGATTTGAAAACCAACAACACCCTTTGCCGATAACCGAATTTGCAATGAATCCTTGCCACGATCAACGACTCTGAGCTTTTCATGATCTGACGATCCTGTTTCTATCAGGACTTCACAGATCGAGAGTTCACGAGTCTCGACTCCGAGTCACAACATCCTCCACGCCCCGAATTCTGAAATGATGAATTCAAGTACAAGATCAACGACTCTAGTTAATCTGGATCCAATGATCACTATTCATCTTGAGCTTATGAGTACTAAAATACACTCAACCTCAATCTCCATGATGATTTGTAATATCTAATGGTCCACGGAACTTCGGTGATTCTCCCTCTGAGAGTTTTGACTGTTCGTTCAGACTTCTCAAAGGCTTCTTCCCAATTACCTTGGCATATTTTCTTCTGACTTAACTTTTGCGAAGTAATTTTAGATCTCATTCCTCCTTTGAAATCTCTCAATCCTCTACCCTTCCTGATATTTTATACTGCAAACTCAAGGATTCCTAAAGGATTATTGCACGCACTCTTTGCGACATTCACAATAACCATTGGCTATTCACGCTTCTAACTTTGTGCACTCCTTGCAACAACAGTTCTTCAACCTTCCTCCTTGGTTGGTAAAGTCCAAGAATTTCACTGGCCTCCGCACACCTTGCATGACTCGATGCTACACTTGCACTCCTTCTGCTGGTATAAGAACAACGGTAAACCTCCTGAGCCTTTTTTTGAGATAAAACTCAGAACCTCATCAATGCACTCCTTGTGGACTCTCACTACACTCCTTGCAGGATTTCTTAGGAAGAGAAACAATTGAAACTCATACTTCTCCTCTCACGGACTTCATACATTCAAAATGAAATCATGAGCATACACACACATAACATTAAAATAAATGCATAATAGAGAATATAAACAAACTGTAGACATTCCATTCAATACATGTAAACAGTAACCATGACACACCATGAAATGGAATAAAAACACTCTTATATTAATTCCAGTGCTCCTTTACACAAGTTCAATAGCAACAACTATTTTCTTATATAAATCTTACAATCCCTGTTCTCCTATTCTCTTGCTCTACATCTTACAATGAGAATAACTTCTCTCCTACAATACAATGCCTATGAGGGAGATTTCTAGAGTTTTCCCTCTTACAGCTCTAGCTATCCAATCAGAATTAAAATCTATCTACTTTACATTCATTACAATTAAATGCCTCCATAACCAACAGATGAGAGCAACGCTCAATATGTGTTTACAATCTCCAAAACATAAATGCAAATATATCTTTTCAGATACTACATTAATGTTCCTTTGTTTAAATTCAAAATGTTCTCAAAATGTGTGTTGGTGCAATTCCAACTGTCCTTCACCTTTGCGCTTTCTTTGTTGGCTCACTTACGATGCTCCTGCATCAGGTAGCCTATGAATATATTGATCCATTGGTAGCTATATGATGGTCATTTTTTTCTTTTCATGGTTCTAGTTCTTGCAAGCTTCTCTAACATTTATTTCTCTTTGTTTTTAGTTTTATTTCCTTGTTTCATGTGTATTTGGTTATCTAATCAAATCACAAACCTATGTCTTGTTTAGATGACTTAACTAAGAATGCAAGTGTTGTGTTTTTTCTCACCCATGTGGCAAAACCAACACAACAAGGAGTCCAATGGTTACAATCATTGGGAACAATAACTTTTAATTTTCAAGAACCTTTCATGAAATTTTCATTGGAAGGAAAATAAATTGAGCTAAGGTATATCACAAGGAAACCCAGTAAGGTGATAAGGTCTAATGGCATGACAAAATTATTGAAAAAGGGGCATCAGGGTGTAATTGTATAAATATGCTCACTATATGTTCAAACATCTAAACCATTTATTCTCCTAGATCTCGAAGGGATCATTGATAATCATTCCAAAGTATTTGAGGATATTCCCAAAGGTCTTCCACCCACTCGAAATCGTGATCATGATATTCACCTAATTCCTGGGAGTGTTCCTCCTAACATCAGGCCTTAGAGACACCCTTATGCCCAAAAGAGTGAAATTGAGCATATGGTTGAAGAAATGTTAGAGGCTGGCATTATTAGACCTAGCCAAACTTCTTACTCGACACTGATGGTAATGGTACTCAAGAAAGAGGGATCATGGCGTATGTGTCCAAATTATAGAGAGATCAACAAGATCACTATTAAAGATAAGCTTCCCATTCCCATCATTGATGAATTGTTAGATGATCTACATGGAGCAATCTATTTCAAAAGGTTGGATCTCTGTTCAGGGTATCATCAGATTAGATTGAAGGAAGCATATATCCCAAAAACAACATTCTGAACTCATGAAGGCCATTATGAATTTTTGGTCATGCATTTTGGCCTTACGAATGCACCTTCCACATTCCAAGAGTTGATGAATTCCATTTTCAATCCCTTCCTTCGAAAATTTGTGTGAGTATTTTTTGATGATATACTAATCTATAGCAAGTCTTGGAAGAATCATGTGCGACATGTTGACAAGGTGCTACAACTATTAAAGGAGCAACAACTATATGCCAAACCATCCAAATGTTTCTTTTGGGTGAAGGAGGTAGAGTATTTGGGTCATATTGTCAAGGTGTCAAGGTAGACCCTAATAATATTAAGGCCGTGATGGATTGGCCGATTCCCAAAACATTAAAGAATCTTAGAGGATTTTTGGCTTTGACAGGTTACTACCGCAAGTTTGTTTGGAACTATGGAATAATATCCACACCTTTAATGACATTAACAAATAAGGATGGATTTTCATGGAATCTGGAGGCAACTCAAGATTTTGAAAAACTTAAAGAGGTGATGTGCAAAGCTCTTATCTTAACCACACCAGACTTAAAAAAAACCTTTATTGTGGAATGCGATGCCTCAGGAAATGGCATTGGTGTTGTTCTAAGGCAAGAAGGAAGGAACCTTGTTTTTAAAGTCGGACACTCAAGGGAAAGGACTTACACAAACCCATTTATGAGAAGGAAATGATGGAAACACTACATGCATTGAAGAAATGGTGCCCTTACCTAGTAGGTAGGCAGTTCAAGGTCAAAACATATCATGATAGTCTTAAATAATTCTTGGAACAAAGACTATATTCATAATAACAACAAAAATGGGTGACCAAGATGTTGGGTTATTATTTTGAAATCATCTACAAAAAAGGGAAGCAAAATGTTGTGGCAGATGCACTCTCAATAAAGGATGAATATGTTGAGGCCTTTCTCTGTGCTATCTCGATCATCCAACCTGATTGGATAATATAAGTAAGGGATGAATGGAAGAATGACGAAAACGTGTGGACTCTCATTCAAAGGTTGTAATAGGATTCTAGTGCATCATATACATTTACATGGAAAAATGATTCACTATAGTACAAAGACCTCTTATATTTATGTAATAACTCCCAACTCAAACAAAATGTACTATTGGAATTGCACACCTCTCCGGTAGGAGGGCACTCAAGATTTTTGAAAACCTACCATAGGGTCAAGAAGGAATTTTTTTGGGATGGCCTTAAAACTGATGTTCAAAGTTTTGTGGAAGAATGCTTGTTTTTCCAACAAAATAAGTTGGAAATAATTAAGATCCCAGGTATTTTACAACCATTAGCCATCCAAAGTTAGTGCTGGGAGGAGGTTTCCATGGATTTCATCACAAGGTTACCAAAGTCTGAAGGAAAGAGTGTCATCATGGTGATTGTTTATAGACTGACCAAGTATGCACACGTTTTTGCATTCTCTCATCCTTTCAAAGCCATTACAGTTTCCACCACATTCATGGAGATGGTTCAAAAGCTACATGGAAGCCCAAATATTATTGTAAGTGACAGAGATCCCATCTTCACTGGACATTTTTGGACAAATTTATTTTATTGTTTGGGTTCTCAATTGGCTCATAGCTCATCCTATCATCCTCAATCTGATGGACAAACCGATAGTGAGCAAATTTATTGTCAGGCTACCTTCTTTTCTTTCTCTCTGATAAACAAACACAATGGTTCAAATGGTTACCCTTGGCAGAATGGCAGTATAACACTTAATTTCATACTACAAAAAAAATTACACTATTTATGCAACTCTATGGATACACCCCACCTTCCATCACTTCTTCTCTAAAAGAAAAATCCAAGGTTCAAGCAGTGGAAGATCACATCGAGCATCAAAAAAAAGTTCTCCAACTCTTAAAGGACAACCTGACCATGGCACAAAATCACATGAAACAACAAGCAGATCAACATCGTAGTGAAAGAAGTTTTGAATTAGGGGATTGGGTATTTTTCAGACTACAACCATACAAACAGATGTCCCTCAAGCAAGCTAAGAAGGATAATAAATTATCACCAAAGTACTATGGCCCTTAAAAGGTTTTGAAAAATATTGGTACTATGGCATACAAATTGAAGTTTCTTCCATCTTCATGAGTACACCCAGTTTTCCATGTTTCATGATTAAAGAATGTTATAGGTGACAAGATCCCATTTCAAACTATATTTTCAAAACTTGACGAGGAAAGAAAAATCATATTGGAGCCTGAAGCTATCACTGACACAAGAATTCACCAGCTGAGGAATAGATCCATTTCAGAGTATCTCATTAAGTGGAGGAAACTACCTGCTGAGGATTCCACTTGGGAAGATTAGTCTTTTATACAAAAGCATCCAAAATTACTCAAGTGTTGCAGACAACACTTGTTTGAAGGGGAGGGGCATGTTAAGCCCTAAATAATGGCACATTACCCCCTAATTGGGGCATATTACATTAATAATGTTATTTTATTTATGTTGTCTTGGATCCATTAGTTGAAATTGTACCTTCTAGTCTCCTATATATACCAAGGAGACCTTTTCATTTGGAATAATCTTGTATTTTGAAATTTATGTGGTGTATAAGGAGGTTTCCCCCTCAAAGATTCTTATTATCTGAAATTCTCTCTTTTTCAAGGCGTTTGGTACTTATTCTAAGGTTTTTTTATGCTATTTTGATATTTTGTTCTTAACATATACACAAAGGATTTTGAACTTAATTTGTTCAGATCTAGAATCCCCTCAACGATCCTAATCTCCAGGATTTCTGAATCTCTAAAATCCTCATGAGATCTCTAGTATCTCTCTCCTATCCTAATATCTCTCAACTCCTCACCAAACTCTCGAGATCTCTTCTTAGAATTAGATCTATTACAATTAATCAATTCTCATATTCATTAACAAACTCTGTCCTATTCCTCTCTTCTAGAAATCAATAGAACATAGAAAATACATCAATCAAACCTTAGGGAACCAACTCCCTTAGTAAAATTAAGACCCCCTAGGTCTCATCAAATCATACTATATTTGGAAGCATGATCCTCCTGCATTAGACTCCCCATGAATAAAATGTTTATGATATCCTAATCTATATCTTCTAAATTAGACCACAAAGACACTCTCCTTTCACCACACCTTTCTATTTAGATAGTCTTCCAACAGGTATGAAATTGAACCACTGTGTCCTTTTAATGAACCATTGCACCTTTTCATTTATTTAACAATGATGTTGATATTTTGTTATTGAAATTTTGGTTTAACTTAAAAGACTTCAAGATCCTTGTAAGTTGTTCAACATTTATCCCTTCACTTTCCAAAAACATTATAGCTGCAATGGAATGCCTAGGTTCTTCGGTCAGATAGGTTTTATCAACCTTTTGGATAGAACTTCTAACATATCTAAGCTCCTATGTTATCATCTAAAACTTCCTTATCTTCCGTTGGCTTGTGATTTCCCAGATATATTGTTCATCATCGTTATGTTCGGTCGTCACAATTTTTTTAATTAAATATGAAGAGTAGTACCCATCATGAATTGTTCTACCATGCTAACAATTACACCAGTTGCAGGAACATCAAACATTGTTTTGGTTATAGATATGAAAATGGTTCCTGACTTTTCTTGAGGTCAAACTTGGTCATGCCAATATCACTATTGATTGTAGTATCTTTAGTCAACGGTGGATGAAAAATATACATGTGTATTTGAATTATATTTTCACGTCTGAGTCTATTTTGACTCTAGTCAATACTCAAAATAACATGAAATAACGAGGGCCATATGATCTTGATCAATGATGGACTCGAAATAATAAAAAATGGTTTTGATAAAAGCTTCAGGTCTAAATTTGTGTTGACTCTGGTCAACTGCTAACCAAACCAAAAATGATTATGGATTGCCTGATCCAATCGACTATGGACGCAAAAAATATAAGGGAGGATTTGAATTAACTCTTCAGGTCCGTGTTTGTGTTGACTCTGGTCAACTTCCAACTAAAACCGAAATGATTATGGATCATCTGATCTGCTCTCAATCAATCCTGATCATCCAATCCGACCACCACTATATTTCTTGGCTACCTCATCCATCTCCCTTTGCAGGCTTGCAAGGTGATTATCAGTGAATGGATAAGCCTTGGCTCCATGGATCGACACCACACAACTACCATCATCTATAAGAAACTTTCCATATGTGCCATAACAATAAAAGTTGGGACACATTTAATTTAAAAGTGACGATGTAGTTTAGACTGAATCCTATCTCCAAATGGCAGAGTAATCCATGTCATGATTGTAGGATACTTTTTAATGTCTTCTTCCTCGTCATCCCTGTAGACTAACACAATCTCTAAGGCCTCTCCTTTCTTCATGAGCTCATTGTAAATATCGATAATCTGTGCAGTGAACTCTTGACAAATCATTAATATTCTCACTAAATTAGGGTTTTCACTCTTTGTTTCAGATATACAAACATTAATATGAATGCATGTAATCAAGCTCACACATGAAATTAACGGAGTTATAGTCATGGGAAGAAGACAATGATCGCACAATAATATTTTGATAATGCACGGGCTTGTCGCAATGAAAATACCATATATCTGTTGATAATGATGACTATATTGACCCTTTGACAACATCATATCCAACATATCTCTATTCAAAATAGCAGCTTGCACTACAACTCCATATGCAATAGCCTCATCAGGGCTAATTCTCTTTTGCAACTAGTATAGTAGGGTACTTTAATAGAGTTATAGTATGAATGGATTTGTATGGATGATGGATCCATATTAACCCTTGTTGACATCAATGAAAACATTATAGTACCATGTCCAACATTCTCCCCATTTGACATTGATGTCAACACAGTAAAAACTGCCGATTTTCAATTTTAATTGAGTTTTGTTGTTTATTCTCCCCCTTTGACATCAATGGCAGAAGGGATATTTCTCTGTTCCCCCTCAGGTTATACTCCCCCTATCCATGTACTTCTTTTTTGATGAAGCTTTTTAAATTTAATTAAATATGGATATTACCCCAATTTATGTCTAAGGTATTCAAAAGTAAACTTGGGTGAATGTTTTGTGAATATATCTGCAATATGTTCTTTAGTATCCACATATTCCACTTTAACAACTTTTTGAGTAACTTGTTCCTTTAAAAAATGAAATTTAATTGGGATATTCTTGGTTTTTGAGTGCATGAAAAGATTCTTAGAAAGTTTATAGGACTGGTATTGTCACAGTTAAGAAGAATTGGATGACCATATTTTACTTGTAAGTCTTCTAGAGTTTGTTTCATCCAAATTACTTGAGTGTAGTAGGAGGCAACAACAATATATTAAACTTCTATTGTAGATAGTGATATGGAGGGTTTCTTTTACTTAGCCATGACACAAGACATTTTCCTAAGAAGAATGATCCTCCACTAGTGCTCTTTCTGTCATCCACACATCCATCCCAGTGTGCATCAATATATTCAGTTAATGTGAAGTATTCTATTTTTGGATACCATAATCCAAAATCCAAGGTGCCTTTGAGATATATAATATTCCTCTTAACTTCCTTCATATGTGTCTCTTTAGGTGTATATTGAAATCTGGCCACTATTACTACAACTTGCGTAATGTCTGGTCTTGTTGATGTTGCATATAATAGGCTACCAATCATTGATATATACATGGTTTGGTGTACTCCTAGTGATTCATCATCTTTGCTTAGTTTGCATCCTGTAATAATAGGAGCGCTCATAGGTTTACAATCTTCCATTTGAAATTTCTTCAACATTTCTTTAATGTATTTGGTCTGAGATATGAATATGCCTTTGTCTGATTGTGAAACTTGTAATCCTAGGAAGAATGTCATTTAACCAAGCATTGACATCTCGAATTCTTTTTGCATTTCTGTAGAAAATTGCTTGCTTAGAGGATTTAGATTACTTCCAAAGATGATATCATCCACATATACTACAACAATAATCATATTCTGATTTTCAATTTTAATGTAAATATTGATGTCAGTAGCTCCTCTTTTGTATCCTTTCTATTGTAGATGATTATCAAGTCTTGAAAACCATGCCCTGGGACCTTGTTTGACACCATATAATGCTTTCTTTAATTTAAATATAGTCTTTATTTTATGATAATATAAATCCTTCAAGTTGTTCTATATAAACTTCTTCCTCTAGATTTCCATTTAAGAATGTTGATTTGACATCCATTTGATACATTTTGAAGTTTTTAAAACATGAAAATGCCAAGAACATTTTGATAGCTTATCATATAGCTACTAGAGAAAATGTTTCCTCAAAGTCAATCCCTTCTACTTGTGAATATTATTTGCACACTAATATTGCTTTATTCCTTATAATTTGACCATCTTCATTAACTTTATTTTTAAAAATCCACTTGGTCCCTACCACATTTTTGTCTTTTGGTCTTGGGACAAGTTCCCAGGTCTAACTATTCTGTATTTGATCAATCTCTTCATTCATGGTTTTAATCCAATCTTCATCTTTGCTGGCCTTTGCAAATGTTTTGGGTTCTATTAGGGAGATCATTGCTTGTTCTGATTCATATGTTAGTCTTCTTCTTGTTTCAACTCCGACACTTTTATTGCCTATGATTTTAGTTTCAGGATGATCTCTTTGTACTCTTCTTGATGGTGCTTTTGATTCTTGTCTTGGTGATGCTTCCTCTTTGTTTTATTCTTCACTTTTTGATTCTTCTTCTTGTATTTCTTCAGTTTCTTCTTCCTCTTAATCATATCTTGTTATTTCATCAACTTGTGAATTGTCTTGAGTTTTGATTCTTCTTGATGTTAGATCATCCAACTTTACATTTTCACTTTCCACAATTTTGTGCAGCCTTAGATTATAGCATATGTAGGGTGTTTTATTGGATGAGTAACCAAGAAATATGCCTTCGTCTGATCTGGAATCAAATTTTCCTCGATTATCATCATCTCTTTTTATATATCATATTCTCCCAAAGACTCTGAACTGTTTTATTAATGTTGGTCTGCCAAAACACAACTCATATGGTGTCTTGTCTTGGTTAACTCTAAGATATGCTCTATTAAGTATATATACTTATGTATATATTGGTTCTCTCGAATAGATATCTAGGAGTTTGGATTCATTTAACATAGTTCCAGATGCTTCTTGGACAATTCTGTTTTTCCTTTTAGCAACTCCATTTTGTTCATGAGTTCTTGGAGTTGAAAAGTGTCTTTTAATTCCATGAGTTTTATAAAAATCATTGAACTCATTTTAGGTAAATTCCCCTAAATTGTCTGATCTTAGGTACTTGATTTTGAGATCAGTCTCATTTTCAACAAGTGAATTGAAGGCTTTGATTTTTTGAATGCTTATGATTTCTTTTTAAGAAAAGATACCCAAGGCATCCTTGTATAGTCATCAATGAATAAAATGAAGTAATGTTCACCTTGGATGCTTTTAGTTCTTGTTGGTCCACAAAGGTTAGTGTGAACAAGTTATAATGGTTTTGATGTAGAGTATTCTTTTTTCTTGAATCTTACTCTTGTCTTCTTTCTATGTTGGTAGTGCCTACAAACAAAGTTTGAAGGTTTAGTAATCTTTGGCATATCTCTCATAGCTCCCTTTTTATTGAGTTTTATCAAATTTTCAAACCTATATCTCCCATTCTTCTATGCCATAGCCAACTTTCATCTATTTATCTCATGTAACAATTTTCTTCTTCTTCAATGTTTAATATATAAACATTGCTTGGTGTCCTTGGTGCAACAACCACTAGTTTTCCTGAGTCTTCTTTTTTAATTTCACATTTTTTAGAGTCAAATATGATTATGTGTCCTTGATCACATGTTTGGCTCACACTAAGGAGATTAGGCTTCAAATTGTCAACTAATAACACATTTTCTACTTTAGCTTTATTATTTCCTAGACTAATAGTGCCCTTTCCAAGTATCTTGGCAGATACATTATCTCCAAATGTAACACTTCCTTTTTCTTTCCTTTTCACACTAGGGAATTTGTCTTGATCTCCAGTCATATTATTTGAACATCCATTTCCAACATACCATTGAATCCTTTTATCTTTGGCATATAAGGCTACCTTACACTCTGTTTCTTTTTTTTTCATTTGTTTTTATTTCCATGCCTTCTTGTGTTTTTCTTCTTGAATTATGGAAGTTTTAATGGGAAGCTTTGGTAGTCTACAGTCGCTAGATTTGTGACCATAATTATTGCATTTGTGGCATTCAACATTGTAATTTTGCAGTAGAGATAATGAATTATAGTTTATGTTCTCTTGATTATTATTATTCTTGTTATTCTTATAACCACATCTTTGAACATTTTTATGATTGTATTGTCCATAAGCTCTACAATGTAATGCTTTATGCCCAAAATTATTGCAAGAGAAAAAATAACCAAGAAAGATATGTTGATATCTTTTGGGGGGAGTTCTTCTTGTAGTTGTATTTTTTCTATACTCATTTTCTTTTGAAGGGAGAGCATATTTCTGTTGATTAGAATCAATATTTATTTTTCTTTCTTCCTTTTTGAAAGAGCTTTGAAGAATAGTTGCATAATTTTTTTGATTTTTATCAGTTTTCTGAGATGTAGAGTTAGATCCTTTGTTATACTTCTTTTGATCATAACCCAGTCCTAAATGATTGTTTGATGATCTTTAACTGTTAATAATATCATCCGATATTCTCGAATTGTTTTCAAATATTGATTGATTGTTTCCTTTCTCAAGTTCTCTTTTTACATATGATCTCTTCAATTCTTTTGGCTTCTTGGATTTGAGTCTTTAAGTCAATAATGTCTTGTTCTGATTCCTTGATGGTTATTGAAACTTTCTTTTCTCTTGATTTTTGTTTTCCTTCATATTCTGATAGTTGTTCTCTTAATTATTTGTTCTTATTTTTATACTTTCTCAGTTCTTCAAGAGCACTAATAAGTTCTCCTTCAACTTATAGTTTTATTCATTATCATCAACATATTTGTTTTTGAGTTTATATTCCCATAAATAAAATTTTTGTCTCATCATATTCACTCATGTCATATTAACCACTGTCTTCTTTGGAGTAGAATTTTTTATTTTTCTTGTAGAATTTCTTCTTGTTTCCAATTTTTCTCTTCTTAATTTCTTTATGGTTATAATTACCTTCATGATCACTATCCACCTTCTTGGGATAGGTACATTTGGAATAAAAATGCCCAACTTTGCCACAGTTGAATCACTTAAAGGGTAGCTTCCCTTTATATTTTGACCTAGACCCTTTCTAGAGTTTCCTTATGAAATTGGACTCCTCTTCATCTGATATGTCTGAGTGATTTTCATTTGGCACATGCTCATGGTTCTTTGTTTCTTTTGATGCTTTGAAGGTTGTTTCCCTTTTTGATGAATTTTCTTGCCCGATTCTCATTTCATAGGCTATAAGAATCCCATGAAGTTCATCCATTGTAAGTTTGTAAAGGTATTCTCGATCTTACAAGGTAGATACCTTGGCATCATATCTCATTGGTAATGATATCAACACCTTTTGGACAATAATTTTGTCTTTAAACTCTTCTCCCAGTGCTCTGATTGAATTGACTATTGCATCCACTCTTTGAAAATATTTTGCAATGTTTTCTTCTTATTTCACCTGGAAACTCTCAAACTACCCTCTGTATGTTTGAAGTTTTGCTTGCTTAGCTTTTCCATCTCCTTCATAGATGATTTTAAGTTTGTCCCAAATTTATTTTGTTGATTTAAAATGCATCACTTTTACAAAAATGGGGTTTTCTAATCCACCCAGAATTGCATTAATAACCCTTGAATTATCATTGTAGATTTTCTTTGCAGCAACATCTGAAGGTGCAATAGTTGGTGCATTGTAACCATTTACCACAGATATCAAAACAACACATCCAAGAGCCATCATATAACTTTTCATCCTTATATTGAAAAATGCATAATCATTTCCTTTGAACAAGAGTGCTCTATTGGAGGACATTCCTTCTTGTTGATCCATTGGATTTCTCAGAATATGCCTTCAAGTGGTTAGACTGTGGTGAAGAAACCTTCTCTAATACCAATTATTGGAATAATGTACAATATTGAGAGGGGGGGTGAATCAATATTGTTGTTTTTTTATTTTTAACAATCACTTTAAAACATAAATTTCATCAATACACAACAATTGATCAACTATGAAGTACATGACACAAAGTTTTATCTTAAAAACAATTATTCTTTTAACTGAAAATACGATGTTTATATATTAATTACAAGCTGAAACTTTTGAGAGACACCAATCCCTTTTGAGCACCAACTCAAGGATACACCAATCTCGTGTTTTCAAGCACCAACTTGTAGAAGCTACAACTCCCTATCTATCCAAGCGCCCACTTGAAAGGAATCTACAACTCCCCGTTTCTCCAAGCACGAATTTGAAAGGAAGAAAAAACTTCATGCTATTCAAGGTTCAACCTATAGAGGACTACAATCCTCCCTAGCTCCTCCCTTCCACCCTCACTTTAGAAAAAAAAATTCTTCCTTGGACTCTGCCTGTGTTTAGATATTCTGAATTAGACCACATAGACACTTTCCTTTCACCACACCTTTCTGTTTATATAGTCTTCAATATGCATGAAATTGAACCATTGTGTCATTTTAATGAACCATTGCACCTTTTCATTTATTTAACAATAATGTTGATATTTTGTTATTGGAATTTTGGTTTAACTTAGAAGACTTCAAAATCCTTGTGAGTTGTTCAACATTTATCCCTTCACTTGCCAAAAACCTTATAGCTGCAATGGAATGCCTGGGTGCTTTGTTAAGAGAGGTTATATTAACCTTTTGGATATAACTTCTCACAGATCTAAGCTCCTCTATTATAATCTAAAACTTCCTTATCTTCCACTGGCCTGTGATTTCCCAGATATATTGTTCATCATCGTTATGTTCGGTCGTCATAATTTTTTTAATCAAATATGCAGAGTAGTACCCATCGTGAATTGTTCTATCATGCTAACAATTACACCAGTTGCATGAATATGAAACATTCTTTTGGTGCTAGATCTGACAATGGTTTCGGATTTTCATGAGGTCAAACTTGGTCATGCCAATATCACTGTTGATTATAGTCTCTTTAGTTGGCGGTGGACGAATAATATAGATGTGTATTTGAATTATATTTTCGTGTCCAAGTTTATTTTGACTTTGGTCAATACTCAACATAACGTAAAATAATGAGGTTCGTTCGATCTTGATCAATGGTGGACTCAAAAAAACATAAAATGGTTTTGATAAAAGATTTAGGTCCAAGTTTGTGTTGAATTTGTCAACTTCCAACCAAACCCGAAATGATTATGGATTGTCTGATCCAATCGATGCTGGAAGGAAAAAATATAAGGACAGATTTGAATTAACTCTTCGGTTATGTGTTTGTGTTGACTCTGGTCAACTACCAACCAAACCTGAAATGATTATGGATCTTCCGATATTCTCTCAATCAATACTCATCGTCCAATCCGACCACCACTATATTTCTCGGCTACCTCATCCATCTCCCTTTGCAGGCTTACAAGGTGACTATCAGTGAATGGATAAGCCTCGACTCCATGGATCGACACCATGCAACTTCCATCATCTATAATAAACTTTCCATCTAGACCTATAACAATCAAAGTTGGGACACACTTAATTTGAAAGTGTCGATGCATTTTAGACTGAATCCTATCTCCAAATGGTAGAGCAAGCCATGGCATGCTTGCATGATAATTTTTAAAGTCTTCTTCCTCATCGTCACTGTATACTAACACAATCTCAAAGGCCTCTCCATTCTTCATGAGCTAGTTTTAAATATCGGTAATATGTGTAGTGAAATATTGACAAATCATTAATATTATCGGACTAAATCAGGGCTTTCACTCTTTGTTTCAGATATACAAACATTAATATGAATGCATGTAATCAAGCTCACACATGAAATTAATGGAGTTATAGTCCTAGGGAGATGACAATGATTGCAGAATAAGATTTTGATAATGCATTCACTTGTCTCAATGAAAATATCATATATCCATTGATAATGGTGACCACATTGACCCTTTGACAACACCATATCCAACATCTCTCTATTGAAAATAGCATCCTACACTACAACTCCATATGCAATAGCCTCATCTAGGTTAATGCTCTGTTGCAACTAGCATAGTTGGGTACTTTAAGAGAGTTATAGTTTGAATGGACTTGTCTATATGATGGAACCATATTAACCCTTATTGACATCAATGACAAAATCATAGTACCATTTCGAACATATAGAACAACGTATAAAAGATCAATTGGCCAGATGCCATTCAAGTTAGTCTATGGTCAAGAAGTTGTAATTTCAATACACTTTTGTGCTAAAACAAGTAGGATAGCCTCCATCCTAGAATTCGACCATGTTCTTAACATAAGACACATATTCTATTAGTTAAATCAATTAGAAGATAAAAGGATGCTTTCACAACAACATCAGGAAATCCAAAAGAATCAACAAAAATCTTGGCAAGACTGACATCTTAAAAAGAAAGATATCAATGACAGAGACTTGGTGTTTTTATATGATAGTCGAGTAAAAGGGAAAATGAGAAAATTATAAATTACATGGTTGGGTCCATATGTGGTCGAGGACATTCGACCAACAGGTGCAGTACAACTAAAAACCTTGCAAGGGCACCCCTTCAAAAAACTAGTTAATGACGCCCGATTAAAAAAATATAATACATAACAATCTCAAGTATTGCTAGTGAAAAACTCTTCGGGGGTTCCAGTAGAACTCGACTAGGTTGAAAACCCCTCAGGGAGGCCTAAGTCGAAATTGAGAATAAAAGAATAAATAAAGAAAATAAAGAAAATAAAAGAAAAGAAAAGCTAAGCAATAAAGAAGCAAAAGATTAATAAAAAATCGAACATTCAGAAAGCAATAACTAAGTCAGTTATCATAATTACGTACAAAAAAATATTCAACAATTACAAGCCATATGATTGACTCAAAGAAAAAAAGAATTCACTCATGCTTCCATATTCAAATATGAGAAGAGAACAAAGCCCGCGGTCATCATTAAATTCCAGTAGAGAAGAGACGTAGAAATATAGAGCAAGTTTAGTACCAAGACAATTCCATTACTTAAACAGGCAGACAAATCACTCCATTGAAAGAGAAGTGCATCACCTAGTTGAATAAGAAACTCATTAATCAAAGTGTGAATTCCAGAAATCAAGTGAGCATGCAAGATATCAAGCAAGTGAGCATGCAAATAATTGTTGGATTACTGAGAGGGGGGGTGAATTAATAATAGTGTAATTATAATCCTTTTTCTGCAAATAATCCAAGTGTTATATCAATGTAGAATTATTATCCAATAATGAGAAATAAGAAATGAACAATCACACACATACACAGTACACCAGTGTTTTATGTGGAAACCCAAATCGGGAGAAAACCACAAAATTCTTTTTCTTATATGTCTTGAAGAATTACATTCATTGGAAGCACCAACTTCCTTTGTTTTCTAGCTGCAACTAGAAGGAGGCTCCAACCCCCTAGTTTCTCAGGCTACAACCTGAGGGAACCTCCAACTCCCCAATTCTCTGGCTACAACTAGAAGGAGGCTACAACCCCCTATGTTCTCCAGCTACAACTGGAAAGTGGCTACAACCACGTGTCCTTGCCCTGTCCAACCGCCCTGAAGTAGAAGTAGAATGATGGAACCATTGTCACACTATCACTATGAGATATACCACTGTAAAACTATACCAATAAACCTGAACCATGCATCAACCATGCATCAACCTGTACCTCAACCTGTACCATAAACAAGTGCATCAACCATGCACCAACCTGTACCATAAACAAGTGCATCAACCATGCACAAAC
>JASDQU010502243.1:14527-38152 GCA_032191745.1 Picea mariana | reverse complement strand
GTAGTAGTGTTGTAGATTATCTGATATCTGATATCCCCGTTTCTAATCAAATAACAAATTTTGACCTTTTAAATGACCATGAGCCTGAATCTGATCATAAACCTTTAACCTTAACTCTAGAATTTTCCATGCATAGGAGCACCATTGAAGAGAATTATGATAATCAAAGGAATTTGCGCTTTGACAAAAGTAAATTTGACATTTTCTTAAAGGATTTAAATAGTAAATTAAACCTCCTAACTTATAAGGACAACATTGAAGAACTCTATCATAATTTTTCAACTACCCTTTCCACTTCTATTAACAAGTTCTCTTTCTAGGTGTCCCATAAAAAGAATAATAGAACAACCAACCCTTGGTATGATAAATAATGTAAAATTGCTAGCAAATCCATTAGGGATGCTTCTAATGAGCCTTTAAAACTCAAAAATATCAATACGTACAAAGCCCTGATTAAAAGGAAAAAAATATACTATATCAATAAAAGGCAAGAACAACTTTTACAACTATACAAGTTGGAACCTAAGAAGTTCTGGAGCCAAATTCTAAAACGCAATACTAAAGAAAATAATAGGATTCCCTTAACGGACTGGAATTGCTACCTTAAAAGTCTTTACGAGTTCCCTAATGCCATGGACACCATTCCTATTGTCCCTACAAAGGAAGAAGTTTTTTCTTTAGATGACATAGAGTTCGGGGTTAAGCATCTCACAAATGGGAACGCTAAGGACATTGAAGGCTACCAAGTTGAAATTTTTAAAATCGGAGGGCCAATCCTTATCCCTCACATACACAAGCTCTTCAATTTAGCAGTCAAGAAGGGCTTCCCTAAACCCTAGACGCAAAGCCTCATTGTTCCTATTTTTAAAAATCAGGATAAAAACATTCCCTCGAATTATAGGACCATTATGATTAGCCCGATATTAGCCAAGGTTTATGGAATTATTTTGGAAAAGAAGATTAACATTTGGCTAGAAAGTCACAGTAAAAGAGCTAAAGGCCATGCCGAGTTTAGGAGATATCATTCAAATGTGGACCATCTTGTTACCTTTAGGATCATTGCAGAGGAGTTCCGCAATACTAAAACCAATCTTTTTTATTGTTTTGTTGACTTTAGAAAATCTTTTGACATGGTTCCTAGGAAAAACCTTTGGAATAGGTTGGAAGAGATAAAATTTCCTCTCGAGTTGAGGGTTGCTGCAATAAGGATGTATGAGAACATTATTGCTAAGTTTAAAAACACTAAGGGCTGGTCAAAAGAGATTAACTGCAATATTGGAGTCAAACAAGGTTGTCCCTTGTCCCCTACCCTTTTTGGCATATACATTGATAAGTTAGAAGAATGCTTGGAAAAAGCAGGTTGTGTCGTCCCTAATCTCACTGGCATAGTCATAAATCTTCTTCTTTATGCCGATGATATCATTCTTATGGCAAGGAGTCCCCATGATCTTGAAAACCAACTAAGAATCCTCAAGGATTTTTGCTCCAATATGGGTATGACTGTTAATACTGATAAGACTAAGGTCATGATTATTAAATCCAATAAGATCCCTTATGATACCTTTGTATATGACAACAACAACTTGGAGGAAGTGACTTCATACAAATACCTTGGAATTGATATTCACCACAAGCTCAATTGGAATTATAGCATTGAGAAAAGGATTATTGGGGGATGGAAAGCTTATTATGGGCTTGAAAACAATTGTAAATCAGCCGATCTTTGGAGTTAGGATAAGAATAAACTCCTCTTTGAGACTCTTGTTACACCTATTATTCTTTATGGATGTGAAGTCTGGGGCTGTAGTATCTCTCGTGAATCCTGGAGAAAGATAGAGCAAATAAACAAGAATTTTATAACCTATAATCTCAAAATTAAAGGAAATACGCCCTATCCCATCCTCCTCGTAGAAACAAGCCTCTCCCCCATTGAGAGCATGGCTATGATTAGATACCTAATGTATAAGAACAAGTTAAACAACATGATAGACAAGAGCCTACTTAAAATTGCTTCAAAATCAAGTCATAACCACCATCGACTCAAGCAAGGATGGCGTAAAGATGCCCGGTCTTGGCTAAACTATTGGGGAATCATGGAAGAAACCGTTTTGCAGAATAAAGATACTATTAAAAAAATCGTCAAATCAAAATTCAAGGAGAAAATGTCGTGTGATAAATAGTTAGAGAAAAAAAAGAAAATTTAGGTATTATAAAGATGTAATCAACCCTAATCTAGAAGATCAAAATTATCAAAATTATCTATCTGTTTTTCCAAGTGTAAAGAAAAAAATAAGCATTGCTAAGATAAGAACAAATTTTCATGAGCTCCATAGTGAAAAATTGGGCATTGGTCAATTCCTAAAATGCCATGGGATGAAAGAGTGTGTCACCTTTGTGACACTAAAAAGGTTGAAGATGAAAAACACTTTCTCTTAGATTGTCCAGCCTATACCCATATTAGATCTCATTTTCAAAATATTGATCACACTACCAACCTTTCTAACCTCTTAACTCAACAAAAGTATGGTGATCTTGGAAAGCTTCTCTTAATGATTTTCGAGCACAAAAACAAAACTCTAAAGAATCACAAGTAATAACTTACCCTCTTAAGGTTTGATAGACCAATTAGGTCTTAGTGGACTTTAATCATCATCATCATCATCATCAATTTAAAAATTATAGCATACATAACTTAGATTAACAATTTGAGATAACATTTATTAGATTAAATTATTTAAATAAATAAACAAATTAAAAATTAATTGTTTATATTCAAATAAATACATATTTATTTTATGTATTATCTTTATGAAATGGGAAATTACAACATACATAAATTAGATTAATTTTTAGATTGTAATTTAAATAAATAAATAAATTAAAAATTAGATTAATTTATGTAGTCTCAAATTAAATTTAATTAGATTAATTTAAATTAGTTATATTTAAATTAGATTAATTCATAAACAATTATTTTTTAGGTTGTAATTTAAATAAATAAGTAAATTAAAAATTAGATTAATTTATGTTGTTTCAAATTAAATCTAATTAGATTAATTTAAATTATTTAAATTAGATTAATTCATAAACAATTATTTTTTGGTTGTAATTTCCCATTTCATAAACATAATAACACAATAAATAAGTAAATTAAAAATTAGATTAATTTATGTTGTCTCACATTAAATCTAATTAAATTAATTATATTTAAATAATTTAAATTACTTATATTTAAATAATTTAAATTAAATTAATTAATAAACAATAATTTGAATATTGAAATAAATTAAAAATAATTGTTTATAAATTAATCTAATTTAAATAACTTAAATATGATTAATTTAAACTATTTAAATTAATCTAATTAAATTTAATGTGAAACAATATAAATTAATCTAATTTTTAATTTACTTATTTATTTAAATTACAACCTAAAAATTAATTTAATTTATATAATCTATTTTTTAATTTACTTACTTATTTAAATTACAACCTAAAAATTAATCTAATTTATGTATAATTTGTGTATAGTATGTTGTAATTTCCCATTTCATAAACATAATACATGAAATAAATATGTATTTATTTAAATATAAACAATTAATTTTTAATTAATTAATTAATTAAAATAATTTAATCTAATATATGTTGTGTAAAATTATTAATATAAATTATATATGTTGTAATTTTTAAATTAATTCATTTATTTAAATATAAATAAATAAATTTATATTTAATATATTATTTATATTCAAATAAATTAAAAATAATTGTTTATGAATTAACAAATAGTTTTTTTTTTACACAATATGTTTTGATATATTAATATATTATTAATATTTACTGTGTTTTATGTAATGGGAAATTAAGAAAAAAAAATATTTTTTTTAATATATATAGTTCTCTCAAATTATTAATCTAGTTATAATAATAATATTTGTGAAAATTTGTTTTTATTTTTACTATTAATAAATTAATACTAAAAAAATTATTAATATTAAAATTAATTTATTGCTTGGAATAAAACATTAAAATTATTTTCTGTGTTAATTTATTGATAGTCAAAACATGGACAACAAAAACCAATTGTAGTAATTGGGAAAGCTTTGTTAATTTATTGATAGTCAAAACATGGACAACAAAAACCAATTATAGTAATTGGGAAAGCTCTTCCTACCTGATTGTATTAATTAGGAAAGCTCCAATAAACTGTAAATGCATAATAATAAGATGAACCATATATATTTTTAATTATAGTATTTAGTTATAAATATTGATATGTTTTATTTTTTTCAATTATTATAAATATAATTAATAATATAAAAAGGTTTACCATTTTTTATTTAATTCAAAAATCTTATTATAGTTTTGAATCATTATTATTATTTATTTCAAACCTGCTAAAAACAGGGACTATATTGCCTCTCTTGTTTACACTATCACATTTCACATTCATGATTAACATATTGATATCATTTATCTTAGACTTTTATACCTTAAATTACCTACATAGCCTTTAAATAAAGATAAAGCAGATAAAGCATTTTGGAAGCTATTTAGGGTTGTGATATGTTACACCATTTGAATAATTCCATATCTTACATACATATTACTCTCTATTATTGTTTTGCTCACTTTTCCAAGATATTATTCATTCCTCTCTTTTTCTTATACCATGCCTTTTGGGTTATAACCTCTTATACCCAATATTTAATGAGGATATATGGAGTTTTGATAGGGTCAATATTTTGAAGTTACAATGGGAATGCACTTATTTCCGAGATGGACATGTTATGTTTTCTCGTTGGTACAATGGAAGCGTCCATGCATGAAACACAATAAGATTTACAAGGCCACGTGTACATTTTGCAATATTTTCTTTTTGTTATGGCACAAAACAAGTTTGGAAATGCAACGATTATATGATGTGCATACAAGAGATTGGTAGAAAATTCGTTCTCCATTTTGGTCTTAGAAAGAAATCATGGATGTTCTTGGCAACTTTTGTGAAGACCTTTACTACTAGGAAATAATAGTTGTACCCGTGTCATTTGTTTTGATTTAAAAAAACTATAATATGGAGCTTTATTTATCCTTATCCTTGAGAAACGTAAAGCGAGAAACCTAGAAAAGACTAATATAGAAAAGACTAATATATAAATTATCAAACAACATAGGCTATTAAGATGACAAAATGTACATGGATATAAACGCTACATATCTTGTTTCTGGCAAGTATCAAGCTACCTCTTCATAATATATTTATACATATTTATACATGGAGGTTTTTCTTGGCCAATGTCTTCTCCGTTGTTGGAAGAGTTGGGCCATCTATTACATCCATTGAAGTGAAGCATAAGTCGCTCCCGGAGATGAACTGTGATGCGTTTTCCAAAACGCCATGTAGATATATTCGGGATATTGGAAAAGGGATACCGCTTGAGTATTTTTCTTTTCGGTGGTTCTCAATCCCAAGCGGACGGATTCCCAAAACAAAATGATCATGGAGAAAATGTTGAGCAGGATGTGTTTTCATTAGCAACGCGTCTTCAATAGTTGTAAATTCATCAACAAAAATGACTCTTCTACAGTGATAAATTCATCAACAAAAATGACTCTTCTACAGTGAGTTTGTGGTTATTTGTAACACATCCAAACTTYTAAGTATCTTTTTAAAGGATGTGGTATTAAAACTTTACTTTTTTCTAAATCATCTCAATACCTCTTCTCGAGGGCACTGTTGTCTTCTGCTCATCAAGAGTTTTCCAACGAATGTYACCATGCTCCAAACTGAGCTTTGGATCAAAAGTTATGGACTTCCAAAGTTATTGGTCCTCAATGACCAAGTGYCTCCTCACTACCACGTGGATTCCTAGCCCATGTGTCATCCATCRTGGCAGACTSGTGGCTCTGACGTGACGCTTGCCATATGGCTCACCGACCCACAGTTTCGACTCTACGGAACCTCTCATCGTCGTTATCATTGGGAATTTCATTCCCATGGGTTCAAAATACCCCCGACTAATAGTTTTGATGATGCACAATTAATAAGACCCCTTCCTAAATCCGACGATTCACAAGCCACTCATCGAACGATTTTGAGTGAGTCGACAACTCCAAATTGCATGGCGGTTAACATCCCTTCCATATGACATCCTTGATCTAACGGTCCTCATGTCATTTTTCCAACGACTCTAGTTGAGTAGGTGATGCTAACATGTGCAATAGTTACCGCTCACCCCTTCTCATTGCTAAAACTAACGGTGGGGTCCATGACAGATCAACGGTTCAGAGTGAGTCGTCACCCTATGCCGACCAATGGTCCATATATTTTTATACTTTTGTCGTCGTCGACATTCCTTAACAACGCCTATCATGTCAATCTCTTAAGCCTCGACGACATTGTGCTTGGATCAATGGTCCAGATCCCATCATCGCATCTTTGCCAAGATCGACGACTCTCAAAGTGTCTCCAATCTATTTCATCGTTGACATTCTCTAGTCAATACCTAACTCACCATCCTTCTACTTCAATGACGAAAACTTGGGAATCGACGATCTAGATTCACTAGCTCGTAGATCTAATGACCATAAATAAAATGAAGGTCCAGAGGACCTCCTCGCCCAACGAGACCCACTCTGCCTTGTCAACCAATTATGTAGTGACCTCTGTCACTACTCAGACACATTAGATACCAGGCTTTCACCCTCACGTCATCATGACGTTAAACCTCTCTCGGATAGGTCTCAAAGAAATTAACGACGGAGATCTCTCTCACCCAACATAAATGACTCTCATTGTGTCACTGATTCCTTTATCGTCATCCGCATTTTCGGCTGACACACGACCTTGCTATCCTTTCAAACTCCAACGAATGGCCCAAATCTCTTGGCCCATGGATCTTGACGGTTGACAAATGAAGGCGACCATCCAATGGTATGGACCCAACAAAGGCCCACCCTTGACCTTATGACGAATCAACTGTCGACACCTGTTGTCCTAGGAACACTCTAGCTACCTTGCTGGCATGCCATGTCTTTCATGACGTTAGATCACATCCTCTCATAGCTTAGGTGGGACCTATGAAATATCGACGACTGTCGTTGTGCCTCACCACTTACCGATCAATGATCTGGATTTTTCATTTTTCTCGAGATATCACTTTTCCTGAGGAAGGGAATATTCTTTGATACCTTTATATCGGAGCACAAAATACTCTATCAACATTCCTCCTCCGATAGCTATGGATCCTATAGATCAACGATTCATATTAATTCAGATTTTCTGTGCAACCTTGCACTCAATCACTTCAACAAACGACTAATATCTAACCATCTAGTTCACGGTCTACACTATAAAGGTTTTTGGGTCCTCCAGGGACCATTCTTTTCTCATCAACCATTCCACTAGTGACATGCGTCACCCCTAAGGACACACAACTAGCTGCCACATGTCTTGACTCGTGACGCTGTCACTGCCTGCCACTTGGGGTGACACGTGGCAGAGATAACTCAACACGAGGTTCTATCTCAAGAACCCTGAGTCACCTTAACACGTGGCATAATCTTTGCTGGACACATGGCACCATCACCACCTGACACATATCATTCGTCTTCCTGCGGATTCTCGCCTATAGGTGCCAAGTCATCATGACACATGGCACAATCCTTGCTTGAGACGTGGCACAATCCACGTCACCCTCTTAAGACCTTTGGTAGGAGATCAACGGTCTGGATCTCCTTTTGAATTTCCTCCGATCACAATAGATCAATGGTCCATGCTCAACCTCGGAGTTTCTCCTTCAGAGTTTTTTTGTGATCGCTCGAGGATTTCCTCTGAAAGTCCACTTCAAACAACTCTTTTCAACGGATTTTTCCTCGATATAACAACAGTTAGATCCAATGGTGGTAAATATACTACCTCCATACTCTAATGGATCGACAACTATGGTCGGTTTAGAGGCCTATCCCGACTTAACCATGGGATACTCCGATGAATGCACCATCCAATCAACAATCAGATCTACTTGCCACACAAATCCAATGTCTTTCATTTTCTTTCCCATAGCCTTTGTCGACCAATTCCGTAGTGACATCTGTCACTACTCAACCACACTGATTTCCACAGGTCATCCATGAGACATGCTAAATACTACACTGGCATTCCTCATCAACATGATGACACCACTCCTTCTTACCCACTTAAACAAGGTTTACAGGGATCTACGGCAAAGATTTGATCTCACCTCTACACCAATCAATGGTTCATATCTTGTCAGAGGAACTCTTCCAACAGATCAACGATTCATGTTTTCTACCAGGGGTTCAGTGTCGTCGAACTTTGCACGAGTCTCGACACTCGGTTACTACTGGTGACGATGCCTCTCCTGATGAAGGGTCATGATCTATTTGCCATGTCGATCCAACCGTTGCGATTCCTTCAGGCTCAACACATAGGATTTCTGTAGGTTAACGATCCGATCTTGGACCGAGTAGTTCAAGGATTTCTTCCAGGTATTTTCCGAGGCTTACCAGGTCTTTAGGATATCTGTGGTTCCCCTCTCAAATAACTAAGGCATTCCTACTTCACCACTTTATGTGGAGATTCACGTCCCACGAACTTCCTATACCAGGATAGGGGATTCCATGGAAGAATTAAGACTCTCTGAACCACACAGAGGCCTCTCTCAGGCACTAAGACATTCTAAAGCCTATCTCAGGACACACTGTCCATCCCTCCTATGAGGTATTGTGCATTCTTAGTTTATAAGCATGTTTTCGATTCACAGGCATCACACTATAGAAATTATTCTATTGCACACACCAAAGGCACAAACATACATAAATATCCATGAATACAATTACAATCAATCTTACCATACATTTCAATTCTAGTACATAGGAATACAAAATACTTATCTATTTACAAGATATACCAAGCAATTGACTGTGGGTGTTTTCCTTTCCACCCAATCATAGGCTCTGCATGCTCAGTCACTTCGGCTGCAAGCCACCCTTGTGCCAAACCATGATACCACCAGGGAATTTCTTTGCGCTTACTTACACATTCTCTCACAACAAATCTTTCCTCTGATGCCCTGAACTCTCCTCGAGTTCTCCTTCAATGCAAATCCATGATACAATCTCTTGCTTCTATCCTCTGAGGCCGTCCTTCTGGGAATGATCTCTCTGCATGCACTCGTGTATTCCCTTTACTATATCCTCCTGCATCTCCTATATGAAATCTGGAAAGTTCTCAACCTGTCCCCTTCCTTCTATTAGAAGGAAATCGGGTAAGCCTCGGGGTTGTGGAATGGTATGTTGGGTACCTTTGGCTGAGAGCTTCCTTCTGTCTCAGCCAAGCCCTACATGCTTCAATTCATTGGTGATGCAGGATCATCGCTCCACCTCAGTAACGCGCCAGCTGTTAGCACATCAAAGCGCATTCAAGGAGGGGAGAGGCACCAACCCTCTCATTTTTCCCTCGAGTTTTAAATTTTAAATGCAATATTAAATGAAATTAAATGTTGAAAAGGCATGGTAGATCCAAGTCATGCTTTTGTACAAGCAGTAGATGAAGTTTCCTTTAATAGGCTTGAGTTGGACAAATCTCAAGCATCGCCTTGGATCTGAATTGTTAATGTTCATTCAATGTATTGAGCCTCAATAGATAGGCATTTTAATTGTGATAGGATGTCACTAAGGTAGCTTGGAGGGAAATCTCGTCGAGCCCCTTATGTATAAATCTTTATAAAATCTGCCCAGTAGAGGCTGCTGAAGATTGATTGTAAATCATTGTAAGCCAAGAGAAAGAGAGAGAGAGCCGAGACTCAGTTTCAGTCCGAGCCTACACCCATTGTAAACAGACATTCATATTAATAAAAAGATAAGTTTTTCCTGCATATGATTCTGTGTGTGTTTCCATGTGATTTATGAATGTTATCCGTGTGTTATGAATATATGTTGTAGATGCATGTGTTAGTTTTCATCTGCAAGGATAAATATAGAATTCTCTATATGTGAGTTTGCTGGATTATTTCTAGGTTCTTTAGGCTAAATGCAAGGAGTGCATGACATAGTATTAGAAACTCTGTAGCCAACAAAAGGAGTGCGTAACTAAACTATGCTTCGAGTTCAGAGAAGAACGTTCCAAGAGGGCACACCAGGATAATTTACAGAATCAAAGAGGAGGCCCAAGGTTGCTGAACACCTTGGAGGAGATATTGTGCAGAGGAGGCACAAAGAGGTAGGGTTACTAAATACCCTGAAGGAAATTCTACACAGGAGTGAGCGTAGCCAGAGTCATTGAGGACTCTGTGAGATTTTCCAGGTGGACATTGAGCTGGTGCAAGCGTGCAAACGAGAACTCTATTTTGAGTTCAAAGAGAGAAGTATAAAGGAGGATACTTCAAAATTGCTGAACACTCTGAACGAAAATCTCTACAAGGAGTGCATTGAGCGAACACAGGGAGTGCATTATTGAACCTGAAGAAGATTTAGATTCAGGAGGAAGACTTGTGCAAGGAGTGCACCAAGCCAACACTTAGATAAAGTGTTGAAAGAAATCCCTTCGAAGGCTCGGTTAAGTGCAAGGAGTGCACTTAGGAACAAACTCATTTCAAGTTCGAAAGCTCAAGAGGACGAGTGAGGGTGCAAGAAATCCTTTGAAGGGAAGCAGAAGGGCTGATCCCTTGGAAAGACAAGAAACTACAAGGATCGAGAATGATAGTGAAAGCGTGCACGGTAACTCCGCACAACGAGCAGAGACCAAGGACCTTTACGGGTTCAATTTGAAGAGACAGTGCAAGGAGTGTGAAGAGGCTAACATTTCACGTGACAAAGCTTAGGAGGAGTGGTGTTTTGAAAGCACAAGCCAAGGCCGAGCAGATAACCTTGCAGGAGAAGGTTCAAAGGCAAACCCTTTGAAAAGTTTTAGGAATCCTTCATTGGAGGGAAAGTTACGTAGCGATAGAAGGGAGAAGCTACATGAGCCATCGATTCTTGGTAGGGAAGAAGATCTAGGCTGTCCAAATACAATCCAACATCATGTGAAGGAGCACACTGAGGAGAAGGATAGATCCCACCATTGGATCTAAGCGCAAGGACCAACATCTGTTGGATCTAGGTAAAGTGCATGCACCTAAATCTTTTCAAGTGCACAGGAGAACGAACACGTGAAGTCCCAAAGTCACGAATTCAGTTGGGACCGTCCATCATCAAGGTTGACAGGTGGCAGCAGATCTGAGAGTTCGCGGGAAGGAACTTTGGAATATTTGTTTAGGGAAAAGGACAATCTTCGCGAAGTCGTGAAGAGCGAATAAGATCTGGGTCGTCGAATCTAGGAGGGAACGTGGCGTTAGATCAATGTTTCACTGATTCGATGTTAAAGAGAAATAGAGTTAGGAGGGGTGAGGACTCCCAAAGGCCAAAGTCCGAAGTGGATCACAGCCGTTGGCTGTTAGAGGACGTGTGGCCATAGATTTCATCTGAGTAAGTTCACGGTTCAGGGTTCGGAAGAATTGGGGTGAGCGTGAATGAGAACGGGCGAAGCCCATAATTCCGAAGTGGTTAGAGGAGGTTTAAGCCCCAGGTCATAGTCCGTGGTCGCATGGGAGAAAGGGCCTAGCCCAGAGAGCCAATGCATTTTTTTATTCGATTTTTCAAATAGGGAGTAGGGTCTTAGAAAGAGCCCATGGGTCCTCATAGAACCTGCGCCTTAGGAGTAAAGGGGCCCATGTATAGTGGTTTTGGGTTCCAGTAGGGTTCCGAAGAGTCAATCCGACTCAGAAATTCGAAGATCCAAGAACGATAGGTCGCACAACCCCCAGGAGGGGAGGGGGGTGCGTCAAGTGGTGTCAGAGCCTTATTTTTCTTGTAGACAATAGGAAAAGAGAGAGAGGATAGTCTAACTACGTTAAGTAGCGTCAAATCTTGATTTGGCCTGTAGACATCAAGAGAAGGGAAATTGAGTGTGATGCTTTGAAGAGATTGTTGCAAGGTGTGCAACAAATGGTAAACAACTAGGTGGGATGAAGTCAGAGGAGAAAAATGGCTACTATAGGCCATAAGCATGGTCAAATTAAGGACTTCCAGTAGAAAATCAAGGCAAAGATGGATAAAGAGCTCGCAGAAATAAGAGTAGAAATGGACAGGCTAACATTGAAGATGCAACATGAATCACATGTAAGATGGAAATATGAATGACCCTTGAAGAGGAGATCAATATGGACTATCCAACAATTGGTTGCTAGAAGGCAACAACAAGAGTTGAGGAGGTGGTTGAGGCATGTTGAAACCCTCAGTGACACAAGGGAGGAGCAGGTTTGAATTTGTGAGCCAGAAGTTGGAGAAAGCCTCAACAATGAGGAAAAAGAGAGATCATTGGAGGATCTCATGAACTGCCATGAGGGCAGTGGTGAAATTTCAAATTGCCAGGTGGGAAATGAGATGAGATCAGTTGATCTCATAAACTGGCAGGAGGGTAGGGTATAAATCCCAGTTTTCTAGGTGGGCAAGGGAGAAGGAATGAACTCAACTGAGAGTTCATATTAGTAAGAAGAGATGATGGATGAGGATCAGAAATGCATTCTGATCATTGGGGGAATTGAGATATTCTTTTCACATATCCCAATTGAGGCCAGAGTGTGTGTTGTAGATGCAAAAGCAGAAGAAAGACAACTAGGTGTGACTATCATAGAGGAGGAAGAGTAGACATCAAAATCTGCCCACGTAGTAGTAGAAGAAGAAGAGCATTCTAAGGAATGGCTCAAGATTTTCAGCTAGGAAGCTGAATAGAAGATGACTGCAACACTAGAGCCTGTAACAGAAGAGGGAGAAGGCAACATGGATTTTATTGAGCTGTACAAAGAATTGGAAGCCCTGGAGAGAAGGGTGATAGTGCAAAGTCAGCACATCCAACAGGCTAAGTTGGAAATAGATGGAGGAGCATACCAGCATGAGGAGCAGCTGGAAGAAGATGGGAGTGCACCAACAAGAGAATTGGCAGAAAGCAATCTGTCAGAGGAGATAGCTGAGCAGTTGTTGGATAATGTTGTCATTGATGCCAACAGTTTAATTAATTGATGTCAAGTGATTGATTGATGCCAAATGATGATTGATTGATTGATTTCAAAGGATTGATGTCAAGGAATTGATTGATTCCAAAGGATGATTGAATGATGTCAAAGGTCAAAGGTTTGATGTCAATCGAATAATGTCTTATCATAGTATATTGATGAAGTATGTATTGTCCTTGATGTGAATGGATTGCTGTCAAGTGGAATCATAGTCATATGATGTCATTGATATGATGCATAGATGAATATGGATCAATGAGTTGTCATTGATACATGATGCATATATGAAGATGGATTGATGTGGTTTCATTGGTATATGATGCATTGTTGGATTGATGTAAAGATGAATCATTATTGTCTTATCATAGTTGATAAGGTGTACAAATGGATGAACTCCAAAGTGGCCCCCTTATGGTGAAAGCCCTCACAGGAAGACGCTTTATGGTTGAGTTATCCTAGAAGTATGGTTGGAGAACCCATGCTTAAATGTGGAATAATGAGAAGAATATCAATGAATTTGTCAGTGGAACTATCCTAGATGGATACTGCTTGTCATACCATTTCCGGTGGTATGTGGGATGTCACATAACTCCTCATGGTTTGAGATTTATGGCCTTACGAAGTTGGAGGATCCTCATATGTAGGCTTGAAACCCCAAAAGGTCAAAGAAGTCAAAGAGATTGCAAATAAGAACTTGTTATTTAAATGATAAAGTAAAGTGACAAAGTCAAGGAGGATTATTTAAATAATAAAGTGAAGTGACAAAATCAAAGAAGAATATTTAAATGATAAAGTGAGGTGACAAAGTCAAGGAGGATTATTTAAATGATAAAGTAATGGAGAACTTTCTAAATATGGAAAGTGGTTAACCATAAAATGAGGAAGATGGGTTAAGTGACCTAGAAATGGGTTAGGTGACCTAGAAGATGCTTCTAAGGAAGTTACTTGGAAAGTATAAATAAGAGGCAAGGGGTCTCTTGTAAATTGTATCTCTTGAGCATATATTGAAGATCTATTCTGAGAGAGAGGAGATTTGGAGGATCTCATGGACACATCAAAGTTTCGGTAAGTTTGAGATCATGACGACAAAATTCTCGGAAGTTCAAAAACCCTAGTTTCTAAGGTATACGTGGGCTGCAGTGAGCCAGGGCGCATACATACGTGGGCTGAATGAAGACAGAGCACGTACAATGGATGAAGTCATGAAGACTTGTGTGTGAGCTGATGATAGGCTCTTGAAGATTGAAGTAGGTTCCATATCTTCATTCTATGGGCTCAGATGAAACTCTAGTATGGTTACATTGTTGTCTTGATGGATACTCTTGGTTGTTGTGTAGTGAATGCTTAAGGCATTCTTGGTATGGTTGCTGTGATGTGGTTTGTGTTGGTTGATAGAGTGAGAATCACTCTTATGATTCAATACTGATATGATTGCCATAATATGGTGATTTCTTAGCATTTTTTAAAGTTGGCATATAGCTTGTTCTACCACAGGGTGTGTAGAACCTGCTGAATATGCTGCAAGTGTTTCGCCCAAGTCTTTTTTTAGATGAGGATGTCATCCAGATACACCACTACAAAAGTATTGCTGAAAGGTCGCAGGATATAGTCCATCATCCTCATGAAAGTTGCTAGAGATTTTTTCAAACCAAAGGGCATGACCAACCATTCAAAAATACCTTCTTTTGACTTGAAGATGATCTTCCATACGTCTATTTGTTCGATTGGGACCTGGTGGTAGACAGATTTCAAATCAATCTTACTTAAGTATTTGGCCCCTGCGAGTTGATCAAGGAGGTTGTTGATTCAGGGAATCAGGTACTGGTTCCAGACCATGACTTTATTCAGGGCACGCTAATGAAGGTAGAGTCGCTAGGTTCTGTCTTTCTTTTACACCAACACGATTGGGCTCCCACAAGGCGATGAGCTGGGACATATGTTCCCCTTGTGGAGAAGTTCTTGGATCTTCCACTTGATCTCCTCATTCTCTAACAAAGAACAACGGTAGACTGGCCCATTGGGTAGCGGTGCGTCGGGGGTCAGATCGATGGGATTCTTGACCTGACCATGCAGAGGTACCCCGGTAGGTGAGGATAAGATATATAAGTATTCTTCCATGAAATTATCCACTTGCTTTTGCTTTGTTGAGAGGTTGGCCGCAAAGGCCCTGGATGTGGATGCGATCTTTCATTCACTCTGAGAATGAATCACGAAGAAGACAAACATCCTGGTTTGAGAGATGATCTTTCTGCATTGCTTAATGGAGATCAAGGAAATAAAAATAGGTGGGAATACCTCAAGTATCCTGTACAATTTCCTGTCCAAAGTAATATAACACTGCGAGGCCTAGACTCATATACAACATGACATTTCCATAAATAAGATTGGCCCAAAAGAAAATTACAAACATCGAGAGGAGAAACATCACACAATACCTCATATTTGAAGGGCTTGATGTCATATGACATGTGAAACTGTTGGCTGATGCAGAGATCGCTTCCTTGACGGAGCCATCCAATGGTGTAAGGCTACAAGTGCGACGTTGTCGGCAGGGCTAGCCGCTTGACAAACTTTGTTGAGATGAGATTCTTATAACTACCACTATCAATGATGAAGTGTAGTGGGGTTCCTTTCACCCACATTTGTGAATGAAAAAGGTGCTCACCTTCCTATGGCTCGTCTGGTTCACCGGGCTGGAGCTTGGTGGTAGCAACAATGGCACTGGGTTCCTTGTCAATGATTCATTCCCCCCTTTCTAGTTTTGACTTAGAGTCGGAACCTGCATCTGATTCAGTGTATTTCACATCAGCCACCAGAGACTTCTTTGAGCGACAATCGACAATGTTATGCCAGAGGATCTTATGGAAGTTGCACCACTTCCCGATATATTTCTTTGTCTTTTTAGTGTCCTTGTTTGCTTACGACTTGGACTAATTGTCCTGAGGCTGCCCATCTTTTCTCTATCCTTTTTTCTGCAGGTTGGGGCCGCCCTTTCCTTGATTTTTTTGTGATGGATTCCCAAGCCCAAATTGCCGTGTATTTTGTTTAAGCTTCTACTCGATTTTGATGGCATAACGATAGGCCATGCCCAAGGAAGAGATATCCAGAAACTCCATTTTGGCCTAGATGTATCTATGCAGACCACTGTGATACTTGAGCACTAGATGTCACTCAAAATATTTGATACCCAGCTTGGTGTGAAAGGTATGGAAGATATTTGTGAACTCTAGCACTGCTTGGTCTCTTTCCTACTGCAGTGTGGTCCATTTTGTATATAGGTTGTAATAAATTCCAACATGGTAGTATTGTTACTTAATCATCCCTAAAGGACTCCCAGGTGACCGCGACTATAAATAATGAGGGTTCATATGTTTGCTTTTGCTCACAGAAAGTTTCCCACCAATCTTTGACATGAGGAACGACTTTGAGGAGCGCAAAAGTAATATTTTCTCTATTCGAAAAGTTATGGACAAAAAAATACCCTTATAGTAGATTCAACCATTTGTCTACAACATCTACATCTATCTGACCTTCAAATATAGGAATATCAAAGTTGATTTGTACCTTTAAGGGGGAGACGCCTTCGCTCGAGGAATATGCATCACTTGTTGGTAGTCACTGAAGGATTTGAGCAAAACTATCCATCATCTCGTTCCTCTGTTGCGCGAGGGATTCCTCGAGAAAATTTTGAGAGGATCTCCTGTCCCATCATCTTTCTTTTCTCCCGCCATGAGAGGTTGCTTGGGAATGCGAGAGATTTTTTCCTCAAGAGAAACAAGCTCGAGGCCCAATTCTTTGTACCCTGACCTCGCCGGGGACATGCATTAAGAATGACAAGGAGCATAATGCTTTGATACCACTGATCCATATTTTATGAGCAGAATGAAATGAATACAAATTATTATTATGCTTAACATAGAGTAACAAAGATACAATAAAACTAACTTCTATTTAATAAGGAAATATGCTGCAACTGTAAAATACAATGTAAAACAAGCTTGCTAGAATGGTGGTGGATTATCTCTAAGAAGAGAAGTGACTGTTGCACTCATTCTTAAGAAGATGAGTATAATGAGTCTCTCAAGGATTTTTTACAATAAACATGAATGCCAAAACCCTAGACATTCAAAAACCTAACCTTAGGAGATGAAGCTCCAAAAATCATGTGGGCCTCATTGGGGTAAGTTACTACATCAACTTCTCGGGGTCGTAACTTTTGGATACGATATCCGTTTTAGGCACATGATATCCCATTGGAAAGGTCTATCCGAGGACTGCACATGTTGCCTTCATAATTGACTCTGTCTATATAATGACCATGGTGAGCCTTAACAATGTTGTTTAGGGCCTCAAAACGACCCCAGAAGTCAGGGACTCAAAAACTAGAAAAAAGTTGTCAAATTGGAAAACTGCCAAAATGAACCAGTTGGAATAGGTGGGAGGCCACCAAAATCCATCTGAATCAGAGGTTGTTAAATATTAGGTTTGTTTAGGATAAGACCAAACAAAGTTTTCTCAACTTTCAATGGGTATATGGTAGTTTTCAACAATTGATTTTTATGATAGACCTTTGTGAAGGGGACAACACTTGGTTTTCGACACTAAATCTTTTCAAAAGATAAATCAAAGTGGTTAAAAACATTTTTACACTAAATAAAGGGATAAAAGTGCATAGCAAAAACTAATATATAGATAATGGCAAAAATTGAAAGTATTAGCTGTACATCCTTTTGTTTGAGGTGTGGATTAAACCTTCAAATAATGGTGGAAACATTAGAAAAATAATTATTCAAAGTTAAAGTTATTTGACTGATATGTAAGAAAATTATCATATAGTGATTTTGAATAAAAGGCAAACCCATTAACATCATATTAATAAAAAATTATCATACAGTGATTTTGAATAAAAGTCAAACCCATTAACATCATATTAATAAAAAATGAAAGTTCAATTCTATGTTTTTAACTTAGTTCTTTAGAATAATGAAATATAAACAAAGCTCTTCTTTAATTTCAAAAGACTTTGTGTTGCTTAGCCCCTTTTCTATCTATATTATTAGGGAGCTTTTAAATTTTACTTTATTTTTATCATTTTCTTTTCTATTTTCCGAAGTTTTATTTATGATGAATTATTGTACTAAAGTATAAGTATATTTTTTCTTTATAGATAGACTAAAGGATTTTAAAGGTGTTGTCTAAATGTTTTAGGTTTTTATATTTTTGGTTGGAATTCGACGATATAAATCTATGTGAAATTTCAATTTTCTGTTGTTTAAATCTATGAATGTATAAATGGATTCAAGTAGCTAAAAAACCCATGGAATACTCCAATTATACAAACTTATCATTTTGAACAAAATTAAACTGTTAATATCCCTAAAAAACAAAACAAAACATAGAACATTTAGACTACCACATTTTAAAATCCTTTTTTGATATTACAAGAAGTTAAAATAACTTACTATTGTTATTGCTATTAAGATAAACTCTTTTATGATAAATTTTCATTAATTTCAATTTCCCAAAAAATTATCATCTCTTAAAAATAATACAAATAATCATGAAATAGTAAAATATAATGTTAATTCAAATTGTTTATAAGTTTAATTTTCATATATATATATATATACATTATTATGCATTTGAAAAACTAATAATACTATTTAGTTTAATAAAAAAACATTATTTAAATTTATAAAATTTATATATATATATATATAACAATCCACACATCATAAAAGAGTTTATACAATCACATAGATATTAGTCATATCAAGTCGGTTAAAAAAACGAAAATATAAAAGACAATGAGAGATTCGTGGCATCATTCTTCCCATCATTTAAGTGAACAACTATAATATAACGTGGTTTGGTACCTTCTAAATCCACCACTTCTAATGAACATGAACTATTTGGTTATTTATGTAATTGTTATTTGATATTAATTAACAAATTAATAATATAATGTTGATATTAAATAATAATTACTTATTTAATAATTATAAAATAATAGTGTTAGATATTAAATAATAATTATTTATTTAATAATAATATAAATTTATAAATATATAAGAAAAATATAAAACAAATGGTAGTTGTGAAAAAAACAATTAGGGATGGAGCTCTGTGGCCAACAGCTCCAGAGGTCCGCGGGCCGTCTACTACGGTCACAAGCCTCCCGTCCCACCTAACCCCCCTCCTTTACTGACTAGCTACCTAATCCCACGCCCTCCCCACTGCGGTCGTACCTCCGAACATACCTCAAGCCACCTAATGCCTCCCCTGACCTCTCCTAAGCCTCAGAACAGTCAAAACCGCAACAACTGGGGTTTGTGCTCCATTTTTACTTGGCTTTATTTACTAGTGACAGTCAAAACAGGGATTTTCTGAGGATCACCTCGCTCAGCTAAAAATGGATGACTATGATGACGTGGTGGATTATTCTCCTGAGCCCGAGGAACCGCTTCCTTGGCACCTGACAGTTGGCAGCCAAGAACAAAAATTCACAGAGCAGGTAGTTGGTTTCTCCTCCCCGGCTTCACGTGAGGACTTCCTTTCACAGTTCTCAGGATTCTCTGGGATTTTTCCGGAACAGGATCAAGCAAACCGCTCTTGGCCAAGAGGCGCAGGTTCTTTCAGAGTCTGCTCCACACAAACCTCGGGCAGTCCCACCCAACCTGTGTCTCATCTCCCGCCCTCCTTCCCTGCCATAGCTCCTACCTCCCCTCTTTTTTGCAGTCTCCCCCTCACCTCCTCCGCCTCTATCATCTCCTGGTCCTTACCAAATCCCGCAGTTCCTAGCTTCCCCCTTTCCCCCCCTCTGGAACATTGTTTTTTCTCACTGCCTCTTCCAGGCCTGGGCTCACCCACTCCCGCCCAGACCATTGCTGACCAGGCTCTTTTGGAACATGGCTCGCATCCGGCCCACCCTTTCCCTTTCAAAGAACAATGTTATTTCCAGGACCACACCCTTTCGGCGGATGAAGGATTTATCTCTGCAAATCTCTGACCGACAAATTCCAGTGAGTGGGTTAATTTCTTCAGAGGGGAAATAACCAATGCAACTCATAATAAACATTATTGCCCACGCAAGGGAGCCAATGGAACAAGGCACAAGAAGCTCAATAAATGCGTAGGATCCTCCTCCACAAACCAAAATTTCACTCTAGGGGATGAACTAACACTATCAGGAGTGGCATAAATGACAAACAAAACCCTCGTTGGGAAAGCTTATGGATGCCAATTCAACAAAAATTCACTAAAAACCTGGGCGGTTTCAAATTGGGATAAACTCTACAATCCACCACCAAAAATCAATCAACTGTCCAGAGGTTGGTTCATGCTTACTTTCTCAGAACACTCCCATGTCTACTCGGTCCTACAAAAAATCTGATTTATAGACTCCTCCCCAATTCTCCTAAAACTCCGAAACCCTACTTTCAACACAAACAATGAGAGATTGGACTCCATCCCCATTTGGGTCCAACTACCGGGACTCCCCCCACACCTTTGGAACGAAAAGTGCTTCCAAGCCATCGGAAATCATCTGGGAGATTTCATAACTACAGACATGGGATTTCTTGAAACAGGGGAAATGGCGGTAGCAAGGATCCTAGTCCTTCTAAACTTAAGAGAGGGCCTAAAAGAATACCTAAACTTAACGGATCTGGGAATAACCAGGGTACAAAACCTCGCTTATGAAGGAATCCCCTTCTGGTGCAAAAGATGTCATGAATACAGGCACATCATCAAGGACTTCAACTACAAATCGAGAGGTCACAGGAATCGACGACCATTAGCATAAAACAGGAGGAGCAACGAGATGCCAACCTCCAAAGACACCAGATCTCCCTCCATGAAATCCTCTATAGGAGGCAACACAAATGAACAAGAAGCATCGCGGACTGAAGAAATAAAAGCTCCTCCCTTGCAAGAAGGAAATGGTTTGGAAATAGTTCTAGTCGACAGGGAGCGACATGCATCAGAAGCAGGTTTAGAGACCATCCCTCATCTCCTAGTCGACAACTTTCTGGGGACATAAACATGACAATAGATACACTGTCAAAGGAAGGCCTACAACTCACTCAAGGACAATGGAACATTACAGAAAAGGAAGGGGAAGACACAAATGCTTTATACCACAGGCCTTTTACAGAGGAACAAGAATCTCCACTTTTTTGAACTCACAAAACAAAGATTCAACCAGGTCACTTAGCATCAGACAACGACACCTTTAAAGGCTTCAAAATCGCTTTTTAATTTTGAAGAAAGACAGTCAAAACCACAATAGTGGTGATTTTCTCCTGTACATAAAAGACTCATATGACCAGAAGCAATGCATCCAGTTATGGATGAGTTTTTTTTGTTTTTTGATTTTTTTTGGAATAGATATGAAGAAAAGGCATTCGAATGCCTACCTATCTTCAGCTATAACACACACTTTCATAGTGTGTAGTGCTCTAGAAGCACCTACAAAATATAATTTTGTCTTCCCAAGGAATAAAAATTATCCTTTTTTTCTTTGGAAAAAAAAATAAAAAATAAAAAATAAATAACACTATTTATCATTTTAAAATACATATGGTCTATATTAAATAATAATAATAATAATTTCTCTAATAATAAATAATAGTAAGAACTTTTTAAAACATGTTATAAAATAATAGTGTTGATATTAAATAATAATTACTTATTTAATAATAATATAAATTTATAAATAAATAACATAATATTTATCATTTAAAAGTACATATGATCTAATAATAATTTTTCTAATAATAACTAATAATAGGCAATAGTAAGGACTTTTAAAACAACTTGTAAGATCATCCTTATCCTTCTTGATTTCTATGTTAATTGTATAACATTTTAAAAATAATTTATTTAACAATATTCATAATTTCATAAACATACTTCTTTAAGGAGAGAAAAATCTACTAATTTAGTATCCCATAGTTTTTTATAAAGGAAAATCTAATAATATCATAAACACGCATTTTTCCAAGATTTGACAAATCTAGGATTTTACGGCTAGTCATTTAGGTTTTGCCTGCTATTTAATACACAAGTGAATAATGAAATTAATATTTGGAATTAATTTTGATTTTGACTTTGTAGTGTTAAAGCTCACGGTATCGAGTGAATAATGAAATTAATATTTCAAATTAAAAATGATTTTGACTTTAAATTGTCAAAGGTTAGGGTTCGAAAGTCAAAGTTGATTGAATACGATGTTTTTTTATTGGGCGATATCGAAATGTCACGTAGAAGTAGGTAGTTAGAGAACAAACAAACCACAAAACATTTAAAGTTGGAACGTATAAAAACCTATATCATTGCGAATGGAAACCAACGCCCTACCAAACCTAAAAACATATAAAACTATCTTTATGAATTTTATGTTATTTGTATAACAATTTTAAAAGTCATTTATTTAAGGACATCCCTAATTTCAGGATTTTTTAAAAACATATAAGACTATCTTTATGAATTTCTATGTTATTTGTATAACATTTTTAAAAATAATTTATTTAACAATATCCCTAATTTCATAAACATGAAATAAATCTACTAATTTAGTATCCCATAATTTTTATAAAGTCACATCTAATAATATCATAAACATGCATCTTTCCAAGATGAAACAAATCTATGATTTTAGGGTCAGGGATTTCCATTTTGGACGAACAATGACCATCCACAACATTCAATGTTGGGACAAGTAGTATGCACATCATTAATTGTATCTTAATGTATATACCAAAGTGATCTAATAATATATATACCAACTACTATAGCATTAAATATTGTGTGGTTATTGCTAGCTTGAGTTTTACCTTTTGCCCCTTATTTAATAGACAAGTGAATAATGAAATTAATTTCAATTCTAACTTTGTGGTGTCAAAGGTCAAAGTGAATAATGAAATTAATATTTCAAATTAAATTTGATTTTAACCCTAAATTCTCAAAGGTTAGGGTTTGTAACTCAAGGTTTACGGTTTCGAGTGAATAATGAAATTAGTAATTCAAATTAAAATTGATTTTGACTTTGAATACTGTCAAAGGTTAGGGTTCGTAACTCAAAGTTGATTGAATACGATGTTTTTTTCTTGGGCGATATCGAAATGTTACGTAGAAGTAGGTAGCGAGAGAACAAACAAACCAAACAAAAAATTTAAAGTTAGAGCGTATAAAAGCCTATATCATCAGTGTTCAAGGAATTAAGTTGAAGACTATTTTTTTCCAACAGGGATAGACTTAAATGCAATTAAATAATTGATGTGGATTCACGATTCACCATCCTCTGCCATCTTTTGGGCCTGTTTTTCTTTGCACCATTCCGAGTCAACGAAAACTCGATAACTACAATGGTCATCTCCATTTATAGCTAAAATCTATTGCACGTAACTTCTGAGCTGTTTCTCTCAATCTTGGAACTTGGAGTTTACTGCAATCCCTTCCCTTCCCTTCTGTTTATTACCACCAGGGCATGCAACACTGTCAATCGACATCCACACATCGCTTTCTTCTCAATAAATTCTTTGAGCAA
>JASDQU010502242.1:34184-45255 GCA_032191745.1 Picea mariana | reverse complement strand
GGGATAAGTGCGGAAGCTATATCTATGTAGACTATATGTCTAGGTTGAAGATTTATAATTAAGTTTTATTAAATTGATAATTAAATTTTAGTTTTAATATACGTCTATACATAAAAAAACATTTTGTTAAGCATATGTGTATGCATAACAATATTCTATTATTGAGAACATTGATAACTATTAAAATAAGTGTTCGTTGTGCGGGGATATACATGTGTATAGGTGCGAAAGCTATATTCTATTATTGAGAACATTGATAACTATTAAACTAAGTGTTCGTTGTGCGGGGATATACATGTGTATAGGTGCGAAAGCTATATGTGTGCGGACTATATGATTAACTTTTATTAAATTAATAATTGACTTTTAATTTTAATATACGTATATATATGTAAAAAAACATTATGTTAAATTAATAATTAACTTTTATTAAATTAATAATTTTTAATAAGCATTTTTAATAACTTTTATTAAATTAATAATTAATTTTTAATCTTTTAAGTATTTGTATAGGACTATATTAAAAATAAATTAAAATCATTTTTACACTAACTAAGAGAGATATCTGTCAGTTCTCGCTAGCTCAACTGGTTAAGGTGTGGGTTTCGTTTGCTAAGCAACCCGAGTTCAATACCTTTATGATGTGTTTAGTCGAGAGCAAACACCCAAAAATCCAACCATGTTAAAGGAAGATGTATAATTAACTTTTATTAAATTAATAATTTATTTTTATTTTTAATATATGTATATAGGTAAAAAACATTTTGTTGAATTAATAAATAACTTTTATAAAATTAACAATTTTTAATAAGCATTTTTAATAACTTTTATTAAATTAATAAATAATTATTAATCTTTTAATTATTTGTATAGAACTATATTAAAAATATATAAAAATCGTTTTTACACCAACTAACAGACATACATATGTTGGGATAGCATATGCATGTCAAACTCTAGCCAAAACCACCAACTACTCATGCAGGGATGGCATAAAGATGCCAAATCCTGGCTAAATCATTAGGGAATACAAGAAGAAGTCATCATGCAGAATATTGATAATACTACAAATAATATCACTTCTAAATTTAAGGAGAATATGTGGTGTGATAAAGAATTAGTGGATAAAAGGAAATTAAGGTATTACAAGGAGGTGGTCAACCCTAATTTAGAAGATCAAAAGTTTCTCTCAGTTTTGAAAGTGCAAAGAAGAAAATCAACATTGTTAAAATAACAACAAACTCTCACGCGCTACATAGTGAAATTGGGTGTTGGACAACTCCAAAAACACCATGGGATGAGAGAGTTTGTCACCTTAACACTAAGTGGGTAGAAGATGAAAAAAACTTCCTCTTGGATTGCCCTGCCTATACCCATATTAGATCCCAATTTAAAAATATCTTCCATATTACCGACCTTCCTAACCTCATAAGTCGTCAAAACTATGATGATCTTGGAATGCTTCTCTCAATGCTTTTTAAGCATAGAAATATTATTTTTAAGAATTTGAAGTAATCTATTACTTTCTTAAGGTTCGATAGACCAATTGATATGAGTGGACATTAATCATCATCATCATCATCATAACAATATTATATTATTGATAACTTTGATAACTACTAGACTAAGTGTTCATTTTGCGGGGATATACATGTGTGAAGGTCTGGAAGCTATATGTGTGCGGACTATATGTATGTGTTGAAGATGTATTTTATTTTCTAAGTGTTCGTTGTGCGGGGATATACATTTGCGGAGGTGTGGAAGCTATATCTGTGAGGAGTATAGATATGTGTTAAAGATATATAATTAACTTTTATTTTTAATATACGTATATACGTAAAAAAAACATTTTATTAAATTAATAATTAACTTTTATTAAATTAATAAATAATTATTAATCTTTTAATTATTTGTATATGACTATATTAAAAAAAAATAAAATCGGTTTTACACCAATTAACAGACATACCTATGTGGGGATCAGAAGCTTTATATGTGTTGACTACATGTTTGTGTTGAAGATGTATAATTAACTTTTATTAAGTTAATAATTAACTTTTATTTTTAATATAGGTAAAAAACATTTTGTTAAATTAATAATTAAGTTTTATTAAATTAAGAATTTTTAATAAGCATTTTTCATAATTTTTATTAAATTAATAATTAACTTTTATTAAATTAATAAAAAATTATTAATCTTTTAATTATTTGTATATGACTATATTAAAAAAATTAAAAATCGTTTTCACACCAACTAAGAGGTGTGGGGATATACCTGTGCAGAGGTGTGGATGTGCGGGGATATACCTGTGCGAAGGTGTGATATACCTATGCGGAGGTGCGAAAGCTATATCTGTGCAAACTATATCTTTGCGGGGATATACCTGTGTGAAGGTGTGATATACCTATGCGGAGGTGCGAAAGCTATATCTGTGCAAACTATATCTTTGCAGGGATATACTTGTGCTGAGGTGCGATATACCTGTGCGGGGGTGCGAAAGCTATATCTGTGCAGACTATATATTTGTGTTGAAGATGTATAACTAACTTTTGTTAAATTAATAATTAACTTTTATTTTTAATATATGTATATACGAACTATATGTCTGTGTTGAAGATGTATAATTAACTTTTATTAAATTAATAATTAAATTTTAAACATTTTGTTAAGCATATGCATATGCATAACAATGTTGTTCATTGTGAGCGGATATACATGTGCACAGGTGTGGAAGCTATATCTGTGTGGACACTTAGCATTGGTTCCCATCCATCCTAACCTCCAAACATTTTACATTGCTTCTCGCATATGCTAACATCACATTAAACACCTCACTTATTTACATTGCTTAGCATATGCTAAAACTTCACATTGAAGAGTTTGTTTTTTTGCTTACTTTTAAAAAGTTTTATGCTAATTGATTTCACTATAGCATAAAAAATAATGTTATTTTTCTTTATTTTATGAATTATTTTTTAACAAAGACTACTCATTATCTATACATCTAGTTATATTAAGGTTCATTGTTTAACATATGTTTCCTTACCTTTTTTTTCCTGGAAAATATTTGCTCAATTACATTATCAATATAATTTTTTTACATCTCTAATCTCAACACAGAGATTTCATCCACAGTATCTGTCACAATATATAAAAAGGCATATCCTTTTCAAAATAGCAAAAAAAGTGTTCTTGATCAGTCCTCAGTACTAGGAAACATTCAAATACAAACAACCATTCCCTTTTCTAGCTTATCCGGCTAATAATAATATATATACCACAAGAAAACCAAAAAACTGATATGCCAAAACATTGATTTAAATCCCACTGAAGACTAGTGAACTTTAATCTGCCTTTTGGGACCTTCAACTCCATTGATCCACAGGTGATAGAACAGATAGTCCTCATTTTCTTCCAGGGCCTTCTTGGAAAGTTTGTCCGCTTCGGCATTAAAGATATTGTAGATATGCTAAAAGTTTATGGATCTAAAAATCTTTGATAGATTTATGATTCTCTTTTTCCATCCTTCCAAAGCTTAAACCTGAAGTTTACCTTTGTCCAGAAGCCATTCAATGATAACTTTCGAGTCTCCCATAATGTGGATTTCAGAGATAGCTAAATTGTGTGCAAGAAACAGAGTTGCCCAAGCCCCAAGAATCTCAGCTTTTGTATTTGTACCTTTGCCACCATTCAGAGTCCACTTTATTACTTTTGTATCCATAGTTTTTATTACTCCACCTGCTCCACACTGACTACCATCCATCTTTGTTGCACCATCAAACCAGGCAAGTACAACTCCCCTTTCATGTGTAATCAAACAATCCCAAGGAATTTTGTCTTTATAAGGGTGAACAGTATACTCTGTTTGAAATTTGGTTTTGTGTACAATAGCCAGAGAGGATGGTTTATGATCTTCAAAGAGAGTTTTAATGCGCTCAGTCTAGATGTTCCACCAAATGAGTGCAGAAGTCTGAGATGGATTCTACTTCTCCTCATGCCAATTTCTCATGCATTCCGACAGTGAATTCCCCTTCCAACAGTCCTTTACTTTCATATCTTTAATCATATATGCCCAGATGGTTCTAGTAAAGATACAGTGAATAAAAAGATGGGAAATAGTTTTTGAATCTGACTTGCACAAAGGACATCGTCCCAGTCCTTCCCAACCCCTTTTTTGAAGCGAGTACCAAGTTAGAATTTTGCCTTCTAAAGCGAGCCAAATAAAAGCCTTAATTTTTAATGGCATCTTTCAATGCCAGATTTATCGCCTCCATGTCTCGGCCTTTGTCAGATTTTTTGTTTTCAGTATGTTCAAATATAATTTTTTTACTGTAGGTATGCTAGAATCATCACCACCAGACCACAACATCTTATCCTTCTCTGCATTTAAAATAGCCCCCAATTTTATAATTGCCAATCTATAAATATCCCATTCCTTACCTAGAGCTCCAGTGAGACCAAGATCGTTGTTGTTCATCCAGTTTGTTGACGGGGACTGATCCTTTGTGTTAATATTTATTTGATCAAGTGTCTTGATATTCCGATGATCGAGTGCGGATTGCAAATCTCTTGAAATAAAGGAAGAATCTCCCATCCCTAATATGTGATCCTTCCCCAAAGCAATTTGTTTTCCATTACCTGGATTCCAGAACAAACCATGATTAATTAGATGGATAACTTTTATCATACCACTCCAGGTTCTAGAAACTCCAGAAACCTGGAATGAGGCTGATCTGAGCTAGGAAACCACTGATTTGTTCTTTAAATACTTGTGTCAAATGACCCTGTGCCAAATACCACTCCCATTTAGAACTCTCCAGAAAGTATTAGTAGCCAAATATTTGCTAAAGTCAAATATATTTCGGATACCCCAACCTCCATAAGACTTTGGGAGTGCTATCTGCTCCCAATTACACAGATGTATCTAATGGGACTCATTATTATTTTTCCAAAGAAAGCTAAACATCAATTTTCTCAGCAAATTTAGAACAGAAGCAGGGATAATTGCAAGTAATAACCAATAAATTGGTTGGCTCTCCAAAATGGCTTTCAATAGAGTAAAATTCCCTCCAATGGAAAGCCACCCGTAGCACCAATTACTAATCCTTTTTTCAACTTTCTTAATTAACCAACCCCAATCTTCGTTGCGTTGTATTCCAGATTTAATATAAAAACCCAAATATTTAAATCCCTAATCCAAATCTATGAAAGAGTAAGGGAAGACCGCCTTGAAAGGTAACAGCTCCAAGTCTGAGAGTCCGGCCTTATGAAAAGTAGATTTTGTAGAATTTATAGCTAAACCCGATGATAGGCAAAAACATTTCAATATCTTGTCAATTTCCCACCATTCCTGCATATTTTCATTGGTCATAATGACCACATTGTCAACAAATAGAATGTGCAAGATCTTCATGGTTTTTGACACTTTTATACCAGACAATAAACCTGCATTTTGAGTATCTTTCAATAGTAAACTCAAAGCTTCCATAACAAGAATAAATAGGAGAGGCGATAGCGAGCAACCATGCTTGATACCTCGTCCACTTTTAAAACACTCAGAAGCCTCCCCATTGACCAGTACTGAATATGTAGTAGATACAACACATCCCATAATCCAATTTTTCATATTGTGTTCAAGTCCAATCTGTAGGAGAATCATACGACGTAAATCCCAATTTATGCAATCATATTCTTTTTGCAGGTCCAATTTTAACACCAGAGACTTAGTGTTTTTCTTCTTAATACTATGAATGCATTCATTCACAGTGCCAATGGCATCCTTAATCTGTCTTCCTTGGAGAAAGCCCAGTTGCTCCTCTGAGAGTGATCTCGATAGAATGGGTTTAATCCTATCCGCTATAATCTTTGAAATAATTTTGTAACATAGATTACAGAGCGAGATTGGTCTAAAATCCCCAAACTGTTTGGGCTTGTTTACTTTGGGTATCAAAGTAATGAAGGTTGAATTCAAAGCTCCAGGAATGAAACCTTTTACTCTGGATTCTTCCACCATATCCAGTAGATCATCTCCGACTATATCAAAAAACTGCTTGAAAAATTCCATAGTCCAGCCATCCGGGCCAGGACTCTTGTCAACTTTGAAGTTTTTTAGTACCTTTTTTATTTCCTCTTTTTCACCAGGATTATAAAAGTTCTCAGCTTCTGTGATGTCCACCAAACTGTGACATAAATAAACCACTCTTACCTGTTCAATAGTCGAGACCCCATTCTGTAGATTATAAACATCTTTGAAGTGTGTCAGTGCCGCAGCTTTTATGTTTTCTTGTCCTCTGTAGACCTCCCCTGTATCACCTTTAATTTCCCAAACATACTTACTATTCTGTCTGTAGCTAGCATAGTTGTGAAATAATTTAGTATTTAGGTCACCACTCTTCAACCATGTCGCTCGGCTTCGTTGGCGCCAAAGCTCCTCTGATTCTTTTAGCAATAGATTCCTTTCAACTTCCAAATCTAATAAAGTTAGATCCATCATAGAACTACATACACCCTCCTCCATATGTTTAGTCCTGTAGGAAATCTCATGATCTAGACTATCTATTCTAGCTGTCTTTTTCTTCTTTTTTTCCTTTTGCCACCTTTTTGTAATAATTTTCAGATCTTTTAGTTTCCACATCAGACGTTTTTGCTTACCGGTCTCTAACATATACTTGGGATCCTTCCATAAGTCTTACACCATCAAAATGAACTCCTTTTCTTTTTTCCAAACAGGGTTGAACTTAAACGGGTAAGCCTTGAATAAAGGAAGGATATCCAATTGTAAAATAATCGGCACATGGTCAGAGACATATGGGTATTCCACCTAGGCTCTAAAAATACCGACCGATTCAACAAGATCTTCAGAAATGAAGGATTTGTCGAGCCTTTTAGCAATGTAATTATTTCCTTGATGGTTGTTTCTCCAGGTAGGTACTAATTTCCCCAACACGATGTCAACCAACTTGTTTCTTAGGAAGAAAGATTTAAAAAAAAATTCCAACGGTCCAATAAAGTTTATCCACCCCAAATTTCACTAGTAGAAAGAGTCGGATTAAGATCACCTGCTAAAATAAAGCCTTTTAAATTCAGAAGTCCAGATAACTCCAAATTCTCCCAGAACTGTTTGCGCTCCAAGCACGGCCCATAAACATTTAATAAATTCACTTGTCTTCTACTTTCTAAGCAATATCATGTCAAAAAGATTCCACCACAAGTGAGAAATGGAATCATATCGAAATAATTTGGGTCCCATGAGACCAATAAACCACCTGAGTTGCCTACAGAGTTTACTGCACAAGTTAAACAACTTGATATGAGGGAATGAAAAAAGGAACGGACCTTTTCCGAATGTACCAAAGTCTCCTGCAAAAATACATTGTTTGAGTGAGTCTTTTCCAAAGTACTTCTAACCGAGGCTAATTTCAGAGCGCCCCCAGTCCCCCTTAGATTTAGTGAAAGAAGTAACATTACTTCAATTGAGCGAGGGCCTTCATCACTCTAAGGGCCCCACCTTCGGTGGATGGTTGAGGAACAAGGGAATCAGTTGAGACCAAGGTCGACGTTTTACGGGCACTTCTTGTTTTTATCGAGGAGATTTCAATGCCCAGTCCCCTAGACCAAGTGTATTCCTTTCCGGCCTTCACAACAGTTGACTTCGAACAACCAGCTTCCCCACTCCCGGAATCACTCAAAATAATTGACTTCCCATGAAACACAGGTAGTTGCATAGTAGATTCCTTATCACATATGAAAGGAATAAGGGAATCTAGTACTGCAGACAGCGTGGAATCTCCTTCATCAAATTCTTCATAGCCAGGTAGATCTGTCGGATGACACAACCCCACAGGATTCAACTACGTTAAACAGTTTTCACCAGACTGTGGAGAGAGTTCAAGTGAAGGACTTTCGCTGGGGGTATTTTCAGTTGTAATGGTTTGTCTATCAGTACCAGGCACCGTATCCAATCCTAAGCCACCTAGAGAGTGTAAAGTAGAAGGTTCTGGACAACCAGTAGAAACACCAAGACATCCTAAAGATTCCTTGACTAAAGAAGGTAGGGGGATAATATTTGTAGTCAACTTCTTTAACCTCTTGGAAGAATTAAGAAAATCTATTTTCCAATCAGTCAAAGAATTATAAAAACTTGGGCAGAAAGTAAACAGCTTACCTGAGACAGAGCCATTGTTGTCCACTGGGAGAAAATCAGACTTATCTACTTGTGTCGTACCCAATCCATAAAATCTCGTCTCCATGGACAAGTTCGGCATGCAGTAGTCAGGTTCAGTCTCCTCCTATAGTATATCATCATTTACAAAACCTTTACAGTCCCTCCTGAGATGTGTTGTACTTTTACAGATGTTGCACCAGAACGGAATGCTAAGGTAGTCTAATTTCTGGAGAAATTGTTTCCCACACCACTCAATATCTAAAGTTTCTGGCATCGCCTGATGTATATCGAGCTCAACCAGTACTCTATCAACTTTCCTAGCGGAAGCAGTAAGAACTCCTCTATCCACCATTAGAAATTTCTTTAGTGAGTTACCAATTGCCGAAAGTGTTCCTTCATTCCATATAAACAATGGAAGTCCTGGTAACAAAACCCAAAGGTGCCTTAATGAGAAATATTATGTTTCTGGGTTAAACGTTATCCTCCAGCGTTTAAGCATGAGGCTATTCATGCCATTTACCCATACTCCATCTAACAGAGTATTCACATCTTCAGGGAAATTGCATAGAAAGCCTAACCAGCCTTTTGACAAGTAAAATGTCTTTGGAATATAGCCTAGAACAGGAATCCAAACACATTCTAACCAAATAGTAAACTTCTCCACGTTCATATTTCTATAAGCAAATCTGCCTACAATACCACAAAGTTCCATCCAGTAGGTATCTTCTAGTCCTATATCGGACCCTAGGACCATTTTCCTAAAGGACTTCTTTGCCTTCCACTGTTTGCGACCCTTCTGGATAGTAGCGTTACCTTTAAGTTTTAGACCCGAGTGCCCCAATTCTCTATATGCTTCCACTCTTAACTAGGTAGAGACCAGCGGGATATTCCTACCATCCTGTGTGATCTTCGCGCGAGAAGTTAAGACTGTTTCCACAGAAGGCTCATAACCAGAACCTATGGGGAGACCTTCAATCTGTGAAAATGGCTTAGTTGTAGTTTATGTGTGGGCTCCGGAACTAAGAAAATGAAAGTGTGTATCATACCTACCTGTATATCCCTTCTATCTTTCATCTGCCACTTGCCAGAGTACTTCTTCTGGCTCATTTAATAACTCATTTACCTTGGCAATAATTCTATCTAACCGACTAAGAGCCATAACGCTCCACTTGGACTCCACTACAGACAAAATCTTAGATCAAGGGTTGAGTACCCACCCCAAAGTCCAAGGAGGATAGTGTATTTATGAAAACTGTGGAAAATATTAAAAACAAATGCCACCTGGGGAGCACTATCCCAACCCTGAGAAACTAGCACTTAAGGGCCCCAAAAGAGTAATAACTCGTTACAGTTTCCAAAAAGGGATCATTAAATGTATCAAGTAAAACCCGCCTGCCAAAGAATAGGTTAAACTCACTGAGAGACTAAGTAAGGACGATAAACAACTACCAAGTAACAAAAACTAAAATAACGGAGAAAACAACTATAACCAATAACCTATGAGTGTTCTATATCTACCAGGGAAAAGACACCATAACTTCATAGTCGTGTTCTATTAGAGAGCGATAACCCCTCATTCAGAGTCGGTTTCTGCTTCGAAGTCACCCTCCATTGTCTTCTAGTTTTTTCCCGCCTAAATGAGTTTGAAAAAATTACCATCTCCATTGGTTCGCCATTCACTTGGCTCACTTGCACCTTCATGAAAAGTGTCACTTAACAAAGGTAATAAGTTAATAACTTTAATATAGAAGGCAATATCTTCTTTAATGCTGATATAATGAAATGAGTGGTCCATAGAATGGTCAAGTTGCCTCAAATGTTAGCTCTGTGAAAACCAGGTCATCAAATTTAGTAGCAACAAAGGGATTATCGTGGAAACCCATCTTCTCATAGTTCCGTGAACATTATTCATATGGAAGCACAATTATTTAGGGCTATAACCATGGCTATCAGCAACCAGATAATCATTCTGACTCTCAGCAAGTGGGAGCCTATCAAAATTCAAGGCCTATATGTTTCCTTACTTGACAGCACATATTTCCCACTCGACAAAGACTGACAAAGACTATTGTCATACAACCCTTATTTTATAATAAAAGTTTCTATTAACAATTATTATTCACAAAATAAAACTTAATATCAATTATTATATAAAACACATTTAAATCATTCACATACTTTATACTTTAGGAAAAACAAGTTGATAAAAAAACTCCAAATTATTTTTCACAAAAGCAAATATTCCAAGTAAGAAGATAGAAGTCATACAAAACTTGTTCTTATAAATTTTAACTTCTATTATAATTTAATTAGTTATTTTTTTAATTATAAGTTAATTAACTTTTATTTATTTTTAAAATAATTTAATTTTTAAAATATTTGAAATGAAATTATAAATTACATTTAGAAGGTGTAAAAATAATTTTCAACTATTTAAACTAATTTTATATATAATTACAACATAATTAAAATTAATATTTAAATAAGAATATACTTACATCTATTATGATATTATAAACTATCATAAGGAAAAAGGAAAATTGCTACCTCAAATGGCAAACTATCTTTAGAGAGTATAACAGTGTAACAATTGAAGTAGAGAAAGCAAAGAGGCATTAAGTTGAAGAATAGGGTAGGGGGGTTGATTATGATATTCTAAAGAAGATGACCGAAGCCATACAAAACTTCTTTATATAAATCTCAATTTTTTTCACAATTTAATTAGTTATTAAAATTATAATTTAATTAATTAATTTTAGTGTATTTTATTTAAGATTAAAATAAATAATTTACTTATTTTGAAATATCGTAAGAATGTGGTGAAACATTTTTTTTTGTTTTCATAAGATTTTTTTTTGAAAAAAAATTATTTCCATCTTATGTTTGTGTGTCATTTAAGAGATTAG